>CAUYPK010116548.1:0-10673 GCA_963574355.1 Loris lydekkerianus | reverse complement strand
TTTTGTTGGTTTTTTGTTGGTTGTTTTTGGCTGTGTGTGGCGGTGGGGGGGTGTGGGTGGGGGGGGGGCCATGTGGGGGTTGTGTGGGGGGGTGTGGGTGGTGTGGGTTGTGGTGGGGGGTGGGGGGGGGGGGGGGGGGGGGGGGGGGGGGGGGGGGGGGGGCCGGGCCCCCAGCAGCATCAAGTCGGCCCTCCCAGTCCCTCCTACAGGGAGCTCTGGCCTGCCTCTCCTAGAGGCCACCACAAATGCCAACTGACCCAAGCTGTGCAGAGGCTGGAAGCCTAGGCCTATGGTACAGACCCTGGTGTCTTGCTGTGCCTCCAGACAGACAAGGGATCCTTTAAAGTTCAATGCTGGGGAACCTGTTGAGGTGTGTGCTCTGGCCCTGCCAACTGATCCCAGCCTTTCCACCCACACTGGGAATTAACTTGATGATAGCATTGTACCTACCTTTGGGTTGGTTTGCATTTGCTGCTAGGATGAAAACATAGCCGTTGTTTTGGTCTTTCAGCATTTGAAACACTTTCCTTTACTTCTTTTAGATGGTGTCTAAATGACACCCGTAAGTGAAATCGAAGCAGTCAGGTCTATGGCCCTGTCTGAGGTTTGCCATTGAATGATGGTGAAGTTGGCTTCCCTGGCCCATCCCCGACATTTAATTCACTCTTGTGTCAGTGAGCTCACCCCTCACCACTGGCACATTAGCAGCCTCACTCTAATAACTTTCCTGGCAGAGGCAGAAGTGACAGCCCAGCTGAAATCAATTATGTCACTCCAACCCCTGACCAGGGTAGACAGCCTCGGGGGCTTACCCCGGCATCTGAACACACCAAGCTGCCAGCCTGGCACCACTGTCTGTGAAAATCTGGCCCCTGCCCCTCTCCAGCATCCACTCCAGGCCCCCTTCACATAATCTGTGTTTCCTGTATCGTCCCACTTCTCTGTTCTCTCCACAGGAATACCCTCCCCATCTCTGCCTGTTGATCCCACCATGCTCCAGGGCGCAGTGCAAATACTCTTTCCATGCTAAAGCCTTCTGAGGTTTCTGGGGCCAGTAGGGATTCTGGGCTTCGTTATGACTTCCTGAGCTCTGTGTCCCTGCTCATCCCTGATCATGGGCTCATACCCTGAGGTTTCCTCTTTGAGGTGGGTCCTTACATTTTTGGACCCACTTTTGTTCGATACATATTCACTGAAGGCCTACAGTGTTCTGACTACTATGCTAGATGCTGACGATGTAAGGGTAAATAAGAGACTAAATGTGTCTTTGAGGATGTCAAAAGTCCAGTAGTCAGGCAGGCAGGTAAGCACCTAATTACAATGAACAGGGAAGACATGAGGAAGCACAAGGGCCCAGAGCTACTGAAGTTCCTGATGTGTCCACAGAATGGTCCCTAGTCTTGGGAAGCACCTAGCCAGGGGCATGTCAGGAAATGAAGCTGAAAAACCATGTTGATCCCAGATAGGGAAGGGTTTTGTGGGTTAGCCATTTTGTAGGCAATAAAGTATGAGAAATCACGAAGTAGTGGGGGGCTGGGTCAAAGCTGTATTCAATAAAGACTCTTTGACCAGAGGAGGTTCTAGTACTGGCTCGAGGGCAGCTGTTAGTTATGGGTACCTAGCAACCTCACAGTGCCCCATTCTTCCCTGGCAGCAGTGAAAGGGAAGGATCTCTTCACATCAGCCATCAGGATGGAGCTCTGTCCCACTCCCCACACATGCACTGTGGAAGCTGAGTGCAGGAGGTGAGCGTGTGGACTAGGAGTGCCCCTAGGCAGAGACGCTGGCCCAGGCAGGGCCTGTAATCATAGTGGGGTCCACACATGGCCAGTTCAATCCTGCCCAATTACTGACAGCCATTGAGCAATGAGTTGGCTCTCCATAGGAAGTGGTGGGAAGAGCCACGATACGGCTATATGTAGACACTAGGACTGTCCCACCTAGAGTGGGCGAGAAACTGGCTCCCTTAGGGACTGAGAAGGGCTAAGTGGTACTTTATGCTCATGGAATGAGTCCAGACCAGAAGGGCAGGGCACACTCAGACTAGAGGCTGTGCAGGCTGGCAGGTCTTGCCTGGTTGACCAGACCTGGGAGAGGGTTGGTAGCAAAGAATATGCCCATGGGCAGGTGGAGCTTGCAGAAGCCCAGAAGAGTATGTAGGTCATGGGATTCCCCAGATGGGGGGTGGGTGTAGCGTAATCCCATGGCACACTGGCTCGCGTGGCCGAGGATGCTGCTTGATTTCCTGTTGCTGTTAGATCAGGCTCAGGTGTTGAGGGGGCCAGCAGTGGATGTGGCAGTGGGTGGCTGGAGAAGACAAAGGCAGGGGAAATGAGGCAGGGCCAGCAGTTGTCCTGGTATCATGTAGACTTTCTTAAATTAGCTGTGGGGAGAGGAAATGGGAAAAAGGAGCCAGAGAGTCAGCAGCCAGACTTTTCCATACCATCTGTGATGGGAAGCAGAAAGCTGCCAAGAAAAACCTTGTGCTAGAGCTAATTGGTAGAACTTGAAAGCAGAAGGAACATAGCACCCTACTAAATCAAGAGGCTTTTTCTTTTCTTCTTTTTTCTTTTTGTTTCTCTTCTCTTTTCTTTTCTTTCCTTGTCCCTCCCCTCCTTTCTTTTTCCTTCTCTTCCATTTTCCGTTCTTTTTAAAACACATACTCTTTGGAACCTCAAAGAATTGGTACTACTAAGAAAACGCAGATCTAAAGATTTGGGATCATACGAAAGGAAGCATGTAAACTAGTGAGCCAAGATCAGCCTGAGTCACATTTGATAGTTTAATGTAAGGAAGTGCTAACTTTGAGCGTGTAGGAGTTCGATTTTTAAAAATCTTACTACAAATTGGATTTCTAATATGTAACACCATTTTAAGGTATATTTTTTTAAGAGAAAATAATCACAATTGGATTATTGCATATCTTAAGTTCTTACTTTAAAAAAAATTATTACTTTTGATGAGGAATAGTTAAGCATAGAGTCTGTGCTATTGTGTCAGGTACGACCAGCCACCCGGACTGGTGGGCATTCCATGTCTTGGGGTCTTTAGAGAAGTACCTTATTGGTAACATTACCTCAGATGCTTCCAAGGTTTCATAGAGGATTTGCACTTCTCAGGGATGAAGTTTTTCTATCTTTCCCCAAGCAGATGAGGAAATTTGGGCTCTGAGAAGTTGTATGACCCAAACACTGAGCTGACAGCCAATGGTTTGCAAAGCCAGCAACTAACTAGGCTTTCTCTCTCTCTCTGTCTTTTCCTACTTTCCCCTTTCCCTCCCTTCTTCCTTCTTTCCATCCACTCATTCTTTGCAGATGGCTCAAGTAAAGCCTAACATCTTTTTAATTTTTTTCTTTTCCTAAGAAATGTCAATATAAGAAGAATCTGATCTTTCTAAAGCTGCGTGTTTGTTTCTTATTGTCTAGAGATGGGGGACAGGCATCATTAATTGCAGAATAATACTTCAATAAACCTTTTGGTTAGGAACTTTATAAATTCCAGACCATCTTCTGGAATAATGTGGTTTAAGAGAATAAGGATCTAAATATTTTGCATAATTAAAATGTCTTCACTGACGACAGAACAGTAAATCTCATGATTTTTCTCCTAGAAACAGCTTTTCTTCCCCCTTCTATGTAAACCTCAGGAAATTCTTGCCTTGACTCAAAGTTGGGGAGACATGGTTCTTTGGAAGCTGAGCTGGCCTTTTCATCATGACCACAGAGAATGGTGTCCAGTCGAGAACTGGAGGAAAGCTTAGCCCATGGACTCCAAGAGCAGCCAAACCTGTTATCCCCAAACCTTCACTAAAACTTCATTAATCTTTACAATCTATATTTAGAATTTGTAGCTTGGGCAAAAAGCCAGATGGCTGATGAGGTGGCCCTAACAATGAGGAAAAGATTCCTTGGGGAGTCCCAAAAGTATAGGGCTTGGACCACTGTTTTCAGGGCATTATGGAACATGTGACCCTTGACAGGTGGAAGAGTCTGGGACACCCTAGTGTCATGCAGGTTCACTCACTAACTCTTCCCTCTTCTATGCCCATAACATACCACCCTTTCAGCAGCTGGCCCAGATTCTTGGCTAATGGAGACATTGACCTACCCTCCTGCCATCAGAGAGGTAACCAGCCTCCTTTAAGGAAAAGGCAGCCTCAGATCCTGGAGTCAGCTTGACAGAGGAGGCTGAACTTGAGCTGGGGCTTGAGCAAAGCATATGCTCCTGATCGTGCACTTGCCTGAGGATTCTGTCAGTCACAGCTTGCACTCCTCCTGACCCTTGATCATATCCTTTTATGTTGAGCTTAGATTTCCCTCTCCCTGACCAGGATGAACCTCAGTGAAGCCATCCTTCTCCTAACGGGCTTTGCACAAATACCTGTGGGAGGGCAGCCTGATGCTTCAAGTCCTGTGATTTCTCACAAAGCTTATTTGAGACACAACAGAACTATGGCTTGGAAACTTGGAATCACAAAGTCAGAGAATGCCCAGTTCCTCTGCTGGGAATAGAACACACTCATCAAGTCTAACAGAGCACACTTAATCAAGTCTAACAACTGAGAATCCACTTGTTCCTCGTTCTTCTAAAAAAATTCTGAAAGTCTGTGCAGGTAAAGAACCTGCAGGGGAGAAGATAATGCAAAAGTCGTCTCCCCTTGGCAGAAACTGTCCCTTGCTATACCAACTCTCAGTGAGGGGAAAAATTACAGTCGTTAAGTTCACCAGTTTTAGAATCAGGACAATCTGGGTTTGAGCCTCCCGTGTATTGCTCACTGGCTGCATGACCTTGGATCAGCTATTCTACTCTGGTAATTTCCAGAACCACTGGAGAGGGAGGTGTTACTATTGCCATTCAAAAAATAAGGAGTATGAGACTTAACGAGTCTGCAGTAGTACAGCACTTAGTGCGGTGTCCGTTCGCAGTTGGCGTGTAGAATGTGTTCAGGTGCAGCAGCTACTTGCTATTGTTATTGTCACGGCCACCGGCATGCATCCCAGGAATCTCCAGATGATATAAAGAAGTCTTGCATTTACATAGTTCTTCAAAATTTACAGCGTGCTTTTAATTCATGATTCTCAAGGAACCGGAACCTATCTAAGGAGTTGGTCCTGGAGAAACAGGCGTTCGCAACCTTACAAGCAATTGCTTTTTTTATTTCATGAAAGATCGAGGCTTTCCCACTCCTTACAAACACCATGCTCCTGTTGTGCACACTGGACAGAGGTGTGGTCTCAGGACAGAGCCCTTGGAGAGCCTCAGCTACTTCTTCCCCCTAGAGATGCCTCCAGCTGATGCAAACGAGAGATCCCAAGAGAGGCAGGAATAGGGTCTCCCTCCCCAGACTTTTTGCATGAAGGCGCTGGATTTATGCCTCTAAAACAGAAGAACTTTCCCATAGACCCCAGTTCCTTATTCCTAGACCCTAAATAATTTGTAATTTCATCACTGTCGTTATCCCTGCTGCAGTGGGTTGAACGGTGCCCCACTTCCCCAGGAAGACGGATCCATCAGGAATCTATAATGTAACTTTCTTTGGAAAAAGAGTTCTTTCAGATGTAATTAAATTAAATCTCAAGATGAGACCTGGATTATTCAGGTTGGTCCTACATATAATGACAAGTGTCCTTATAAGAGACAGAAGAGAAGAAGCTGTGGACACATAGAGAAGGCCATGTGCAGATGCAGGTGGGGATTGGAGTGGTGCAGCCACAAGCCAAGGGGTTCCTGGGGCCACCTGAGCTGGAAAAGCAAGGAAGAATCTTCCCCTTAGGCCTTCGGAGAGAAGCATGGCCTGCTGACACCTTGATTTGGGAGTTCTGGCCTCCAGAACTGCAGGAAAATAAATTTCTGTTATTTTAAGCCAAGTTTGTGCTAATTTGTTACAGCAACCATAGCAAACTAAGATGATGTCTCTTTTTTTCTTACACACACACACACACACACACACACACTTCTGTCCCCTGTCCCCAGAAGAAAACACTGTAAGTAGGAGAAATATTGAAATAATCATGTGCATAGGAAACTATTATCTCCCTCCAGGTGTGGGAGAGACCACTGGAAGGAATCTCTCCCCTGCTACTCTCTTCCTCTGCTCCCTCTCCAGGACTGGAGAAAGGCTGGTGGATTTATTCAGCTGTTTTCAGCACTTGTCCCATTTGTATTCCCTCCAAACTCATCTGTTTCTCTCAATCACAGAAGGGACTTGCCGAGCAAAGCCTGACATTTTCCAGTTCTTGGGTCTGTGCCCAGAATCAACAACCCTCACCGGGAAGGTTGAACAAATTCCCAAGATGTCAGCGCAGAGTGCCTCGGGCTGCCCGGCTGCGGCTTCTCCTCCCCTGGAGCTGGTGCAGGGCATCTCCAGGGTCCGTGTTAACAGATGAACACTCACCAAGCAGGATCGTAAATCCTGCCTAAGCAGCCCTGGTGTCTTCAGGAAGAGTGGAGAAGAGTCACCTCCTTCACTCAAATGGCCACATTTAAGAAAGGTTAGAGGGAGATTATGGAGCAACTTTGTGCTGGCCAAAAAAACAGCTTATTTGATGGCCACATGACTGCAGAAAGTCGCCTTATCCATGGGTGGTTCTAAGGCTGCCATGACTGGGAATGTTGCCCGGGCCTAGCTGATGTCACTAGTTCATCCAGGGGAGAGCAGGAGGGACGCTTCACTGTTGTCACCTTTCCTTCCCCAACTCGCCCATTTCACACCTCCTTTGACCAGTCTTAGGACTTAACAAGAAGTCTTATTCTTAGGGTTAGAAAGTCTGGTTTAATCAAATATCAAAGCTGTAGCGTCTCCAGTTTAAATCCTCTCGTTCTTCATGGTATAGACCTGAATGAGTCATGGAAACCCACAGTGGGGTGATAACAGGGTGTTCTCCTACCCTGCCCTTGTCTCCCACTCCCCAGATTGGCTCAGGGTCCGGGGGAGGCAGGGGGGGGAGAGACAAGGTGTAGGAACCATCGGCCTGGCCTGTCTCTGAAAGGGATAAGTGTGCAAGTGTTGACTGTGACCCTAGTGAGTTTGGTGCAAGTGAGACCCCTGGAGCCCCCCGCCTACCGCAGGGAAACAGGTGCAGTGGTGCCGGTGATGCCTCCAGGCTTTAGCACAGAGCCTCTCACCACTGGGGAAAGCAGCCTGCTCCCCTTTGTTCTCACACTGAGGGGGCCTTGGGTCAGTCAGGAGGGGTCAGGCACCCATCTCCATCTGGGTCCTCTAGACATTCTTCAAGCTGTTCCCTAAAATCCCCCTTCCCTGGTTTCAGAAGCACCCTCCTTTTCCTGATGTGGGGAGGGAGCACTTCTCCCTCCAGACCATCAGAAATGCATGCTCACCTTCTCCCTGGTCGTGCTCACCCACGTCTATAGCCTGCAACAGTCCTAGGCTTCAGGTCACACTTGGTTGGGACTCCCCTAGGAAGTCCTCCATCCTCAGTGCCATCCTCTGTCCTTGCTGGGGTGCCCTTAGTAGTGTGAGGATGCCTTTGCCCTCTCTTCATCTCCTCCTTGGGGCATGAGCGGAAGGTTCACTGATTCTGCCTTTATAATGTCCTCACTCCCCTACCCCTGTCCTCCCTGTCATCCCTCTGCAGCCCCTGTAGCCCTCACTGCCTGAAGCCCAGGACATGACAAGCTCCCCTGTAGGATAACTCAGCTCTAGCCCCAAGGCTCTCTTGAGATTTGCAAACTCTGCCAGCAGTTCTCAACCTGTGGGTCACGACCAATGAAAATACATCTAATACATCAGATATTTACATTATGATTCATAACAGTAACAAAATTACAGTTATGAAGTAGCAACGAAAATAATTATATGATTGGGGATCACCACAACATGAGGAACTGTATTAAAGAATCCCAGCATTAGGAAGGTTGAGAACCACTGGATGTTTCTGTCTGCTGTGGTTCCTGAGGATGTCTTGGGAAGGAGGGCTGAGTCAGGGTCAAGTTCAGGGAAAGAGGAATGAGGCTGGCTGCTGCCTGTGGACACCTCCATTTCAGCGAGATTCCCCTCCACCAGCAGTGCTGGGCTGTGGGTGCTCCTCAAGTGCATACAAGAAGATGTAGGGGGCCATGCTGGGGAGTGCATCTCTGTCTCAACCCCCCGTCTAGTTTGCTTGAGGGCAGGCGTATTCCTCTTGAAAAAATACTTTGACCTGAATCCATGCCAGATACTGATGAGCTGTAACACTAAGTCAGATCAGATTCCTGCTTCAGCATGAATGGCACCATGTTCCTTATGTTGACCACCTCCATATGTTGACTGGTTCAATACAGTCCCTTCAGTGGTAGACTTACGGAGGTTCTAATTCCTTTCTGATTTGCCACAGAGGAGCATTAGGTGCTTGGGGACAAGTGGGAAGTCACCTGGGGAAATGCCAGAAGGCTGGAGTATGAGACAGAGAGAGGAGCGTGAGCCACCCATGTGGGGTCCCACACAAGGGACCCAAGTGGTGACGTTTGCTGGAGCATAGCACGCATGTGGGGTGCTGGGGAAAAGGACAGATGGAGAAAGGTGAGGCTGCGGCCAAGCAAGAAGCCAATTACACAGGGCCGTGGCCATGCCAAGGATTATGAGTTTTGTTTTGAGGCAATGGGAAATAGT
This sequence comes from Loris lydekkerianus, assembly GCA_963574355.1. Classification (NCBI taxonomy): domain Eukaryota; kingdom Metazoa; phylum Chordata; class Mammalia; order Primates; family Lorisidae; genus Loris; species Loris lydekkerianus. The sequence continues at coordinate 2,065 of CAUYPK010116548.1, read as the reverse complement.
AAAGATTTTAAAGAGGGATTGATGTGAGCAACTTTGTGTTTTAAAACAAGTACTCTGATTGCAGTACAAAGCATAGGTGCCTCCCTGGAAGGTGACTGCGACAGAGGTCCAGGAAGGGATGATGAGCCTGGACTAAGGCAGTGCAGGGGGATAAAGGCAGTGGATGCCTCAGACACAGAGCCAGGCATCGGCAGCAGCAGCAGGGAGAAGGTAGGGGAACAGGAGTCTGGCTTGGGGAATTGGGAGTGTGTTGGTGGCATTCCCTGGGGTGGGGGCACGGAAGGGCACATGGTGTGTGTGAGGTGCACAGCGTCATCTGCTTCCTGTTGGAGTCCCCATCTTGAAACAAGGGTCCTGGACCCCCACATCCTGGAGAGCCCTAAGTCTCTCCCTGGTCCTAACTTCACTTCTAGATAATAACTCACTTGTAGAATAATTCCAAGAAAGACCTGTCCCTTCGTCCTCAGCCAGGGCTTAGTGGAGGCCTGATGATCACAATGTTGTGATGGTGACTCCATATCCTGATATGCTCCTTGGGTCAATTCCTGTAAAGCTGTGGCTTCTGCACACTTTGGAAGGAGAAGTAACCTTTTAGGTCTATATCTTCGATATATCCACCCCAATTGGCTCCCATTCGATCTGCAGTTTGGGGATATTGAGCCTAAGTAGGTGTCTAATTGTATCAGACTAACAAAGTTCTCATTTAGCTGTTTCTTTTCACCTTTCTCGCCTTTGCTTGTTTAGCACACACAAAGTTTAATGATTTAATAGACCAAAGAAAACATCACCTATGGCAGAGGCTGGCTAAATATCAATCTTGTTTTCTCTCCCAGGCACACTGGGAGATTGCATTTCCCAAATTCCATTGTAATTAGGGCGATAACTCACAACTGGATTTTGACACCAACGGAATGTGGCTAGAAGAGACACAAGCTGATTCTCAGCCTGGCATGAAACCTGTGGGCAATGGCCCGTGCTCTCTCTTCCCCTTCTGTGACAACTTGGAAGGCTATGTGTTTAGGGTGGTGGCAACACAGATGGAAGGAGCTTGGATTCCTGAGTCATTTGCCTCCTGGAAGAGAGCCCCCAATCTGCTCTGGGTGTGACTGGAGTAAGGAATAGGACTATATTGTATCAAGCCACTGAGATTTGGGGGTTGTTTTGTAGAGTTATTTTATCCTGACTAATATAATAGTCTAATAAAACATCAGATCACAGTTTTCTTCTAGGATTAGTAAGACCTTTCTTCCGCTGATTTTCTATACTGAAACTTGCCTGCTGGGGCCTCCTGTTGTCATGAGGAGTTAGGCAGGACATCAATACAAGATCTATGGCTAAGCTCATCAGCCTTTCATGGTAGTACTAGCAAAAGAGAATGCCTATAATTTTAATGTGTATAGGTACACACACACCTCTTTTTTCTTTTTTTCTTTTGAGCCAGAGTCTTACTCTGTCACCCTGGATAGAATGCCCAGGTGTCATAGCTCACAGCAACCTCAAACTCTTGATGGGTTCAAGTGATCCTCTTGCTTCAACCTCCTGAGTAGCTGCAACTAACTCCAGGCACCTGCCATGATGCTCAGCTAGTTTTTCTATTTTTAGTAGAGACAGGGATTCTCTCTTGCTTAGGCTGGTCTTGAACACCTGAGCTCAAGTGATCTTCCTGCCTGGGTTTCCCAGAGTGCTAGATTTATAGGTGTGAGCCACTGTGCTTCCCCCCACCCCACTTTTAAAGCTAAGTCATAAAGTCTGCACTGGCTGACAAGCATGTGCTATGTGAGGTCTGCAGCTCCTTTTCACCGCAACTGAGGAGGCAAGATGCTTTTGGACATGTGCTCTTTGGAAAGATGACAGAACATCTTTATGTTTCTATCCAGATCTTGCCAGCCACAACTCCCCTCCCCTTTACTAAAAGGTCTACTTCTACTTCTCTTAGATAGCTTTATAGCTATCTAGAAAGAGTGAACTTTTACAGTTTATTTGGACATTTGAATAATTATTTTGAAAAATCTTATATTTCAATTTTTTTTCCTGCCTGTTGTTCTGATGGCCATTCATAGAAATT
>CAUYPK010116546.1:0-23484 GCA_963574355.1 Loris lydekkerianus | reverse complement strand
GAAACTTAGTAAATGTAGAATGTAAATATCTCAACCCAATTAACTGTGAAATTGCCAGGAAGGCTATGTTAACCAGTGTGATATAAATGTGTCAACCGGTCTGTGAAACTAGTGTATGATGCCCCATGATCATATCAATGTACATAGCTATGATTTAATAAAAATAAATAAATAAATAAATAAATAAAAATAAAATGCAAATGTTAACACAATAACTAAGAAAATGCCAGGAAGGCTATGTTAACCAGTGTGGTGAAAATGTGTCAAACGGTCTATAAAACCAGTGTATGGTGCCCCATGATCGCATTAATGTACACAGTTATGATTTAATAATAATAAAAAAATTTTTTGATTACAAAAAAAAAGAGAGACAATCCCAAAATCACATGTCAATGTCAAACTGTTCACTTCAACATCTGCTGAGCAGCGACCACAGGCAGCTTCCCTGGGCACCAGGGAGAGAGAAGCAGCAGGCCAGAGGAGGCAGCTCACTGCACAGACCTGCTACAGTACAGTCCCAGCTTACGGGTTTTACTAAACTGTTTCTCAAATGATCTAAAAGTATTCTCTGTTCCCAGGACACTCCCAGAAAAAGGGGAATTCTGTGACACTGAAGAGAGCAGAGCTTCTGGGGACCACCAAGTTATTACAAGGAGTCTCCTAATTCAAAGGCACACCCAGCAGCAACTGAAGATTAAATAGATACGACTACTTGTGCATCTGCATGTGACAAAGTGCTGGAGACCTCTGGAAATAAACTACCCCCCAGCTGCTCCACAGAGCCTGAAGGCCTGAACACCCAGGGTGGCACCTGACCTTGGCCCTGTGTTATCAGTCAGCACAGGTCTGCACGTCCCACTCTCTTGGGCATGGCAAGTGGACCCAGGGTTCTCGAGGTGGAGGCAGACACACAGCGGATCTAGGATGGACTCGCCTGTAACTACACGCGCAGCTGGGTGCGGCAGACCGTGAGACAGGACACAGAGGCAAGGACCCTGACCCAGAAGGGCTGCCACAGGCAGGAGAGGCTTCTCAGGCAAGCGATGGCCAGATCTCAGTGCCACAGGACAGGGATGCTCCAGGACAGGAGGGCAGACGTGGAGAGGAAGGAGATGTGGACACAGGAACAAGGTAAATGAGCGGGTGTGCTGACAGCACGAGGACCCCTGCCCATAGGGATGGCTCTGAAGGTCCAGCTCAGTCATCTGAGTGGGAGTGGGAACCCCACAGGCAGAGCAAAAGCCTGAGGAAGCCGGGCTGGAAAGAGCTGGTCTAGCAGGGGAGGCCCAACACATCTGAGCTCCCTCCACTCCCCGGCCTCCTGCCCCGTAGACCCTGCATGACCTCAGTAGGAATGAAGTTAAAGAGCCTGCTCAGCAAGGAGAGCAGAGAAGAAGATGGAGGTTTGCCAAGAGCCAGGCCCAGACGAGGGCAAATGGGAGGGAGGCAGATGTCCTCTAATGGTCGCAAGAACTGGCCTGGTGGGCAAGAGCCAGTGGTCTGGGCATCAAAGCAAAAGTGGCCACCAGGAACAGGCAGTGTAGGCTTAGGAAGACAAGGGTGGAGAAATGTAGTCAGCTCCCTGGGGGTGCACCAGCCTAAAACTGGGGAGTGTCAAGAAGCTGAAACCATCCAAAGGACACTGTCTGTCCATGCAGGCTGCATAACAAAGATAATGGGGGAGGGGCGCTTGTAAACAGCAGAACTTTATTTTTCACAGTCTGGAGCCTGGGAAGCCTAGGATCAAGGCAGTGGCAGGTTGTCTCTGGGGAGGGTCCTTTCTGCTTTCTCACTGTGCCCTCACATGGCAGAAGAGGCAAGACAGCTCTCTGGGGCCTCACCCATCAGGGCACAAATCCCAGCCACAGGAGCTGCACACCCGTGACCTGCCGACCTCCCCCCATCTCCTCACACCATCTCACCTGGGGACAGATTCCAACACAGAAATTTAGTGGCAGGGAACCATAGGCAGCAGCAAGCCATGGACCCCATCCTTAGAGACAGATAGGACCCTCAAGGAGACGGGAGGAGGAGCTGCTCCTGAAAATCATGAACAGAAAGGGGAAGCAAAGCACTGGATCTAGGAACAAGGGAGACACTGGAACATCAGGGCCTGAGACTTCCATCGAGGCGTAAGAGGGTCACGCACAGGGCCTCGGGTTAAGGCTGTAATTTTTAGAAAGCAGCCACTCTCCACAGGCCTGGAAAGGTCTACATTACCTAAAGAAAGGGCCCGCCAAGCCTGGGGCTCAAGCCTATAATCCCAGCACTTCAGGAGGCCAGAACATGAGGATTGTCTGAGACGAGGAGTTCAACCGAGCCTGAGCAAAACAGTTAAGACCACATCTCAAAAGGAAAAACAAACAGCAAAGTACAGAACCGCGCAGCAAGAGGACACAGTTCCGGGGTCAGCTCTGAGCCCTCAGGCAAAGACACCACCTTACTCAAGGCCACAGTCCCAGCCTGGCATATGGAAGGCATTTAACAGATGTGTGCGCCAAAACACATGGTGAAACAGTAAAGACTGGAGACAAAGGGACAGAGGGGGAGAGAGCCTGGGAGAGAGCCCTGCAGGAGCCCTGGTACTTGGAGTACTTTGAGTCTCTCTTAAAGACAGCCAGGTCCTGAACAGGCCATCCCTCCCTGGAAGAGTGTAATACCCCCGAGTGCACTAGGCCTGGCCTCCAGACCCCCACACCACCACCATTATCCCCTCCCCTTCAACCCCCACCTCTCTGCTGTGGGACCACAGCCCACAGATGCAGGACTGAGGTTCAGAGAGGCTCATCTCCTGTCAGCCTCCCAGCAAGGGACAGACAGGCAGAACCCAATTCCCTGACCCAGGCCCAGGGTCTCCACCGTGCTGCACGGTCTGTCCAGGGTCAGCACTGGTGGGAACATAAAACCACACAGCCCACAGGCCAGGAAGAAGCCATGCGAGTGGGTGGGCTCAGTTGTGCACTAACACTGCAGTCCTGCACTTAAAGACAGTCTGTTCCTGAAGTTCAGAGCAGATTGCATGGTGCCCTACTTCAGCATGATCTCAGGGAGCCTCCCAGGCCTAACCGTGCAGTCAGGAGACGTCCGTAAGGCAGGGTACAGACAGCAGAATGCCAAAGCACAGAGAGAGCGCACCAGGCCAGGCTGCATCCCCAAATATCAAGAATGATTAGTCTGCTAAAATAATAAATAAAGGAGGTGCTTTCATTTTTTATAGTGGACTAATATAAAAAAAAATGTATCTTGTATCCTGAAATAAAATCATAATTATGTTGTCAGCTAATTCTGATGAGATGCTATAATCTGGATGCATTTTTAGGTCCAATTACTGTGCACTCATCTTATCACAAAAATTCAAAGAGAAAATGACATATTCAGCACAAGAAAAATCACAGGAGTTTAGGGTTTGAGCATTCAACTCCTATGAAATAACTGCCTGTTTTAAATCAGCTACTCCATAGTACTAAAAAGAAAAGCCTTAAAATAACCGAGTAAGGAAGTCCTCAGTTCTGACCTCTGCCTTAACAAACATTCCCAACCAAGATGAACCAGGCCCTCTCTGTGACCTCTGACCTCCCTGCTGCTGTGGGGGCCTTGGGACAAATAAGGGCTCTGGACCCCTCCTCACAGGAGATGGCCATGAACTAGAGTAGAACATGGGTCAGTAGGTCCCAGCAGTGTGACTGGGCCCCTTAGACTTTGGGAGCACGGCTGGAAATGGGCAGGGCACAGCCATAGGTGGCCAGTGCTTTGGCCGGGAGCAGCAGATATGGTCAGCTGGAAGTGGCGCCTTCTGAGGGACCCCTCCCCAAATCAAGGGGCAATGCAGGTCAGTCACAGGCTCCAGGCACCTCCCAGGACTTGCCAGCACCCAGCCCGTTTCCCCCTCTCCCCCATATCAACCATTACTAAGTATTACAAAAGTTACATATAAGCATATTTTTAAAAATGTAACCATTGCGTAAACTGGGTAAAGGGTACCTAAGACTTCTGTATTATCTCTGCAACTTCCTGTGAATCTATAATTATTCAAAACATATATTTTTAAAAAACACTGTGGCAAACAAAACCACAACATAGATCTAGTCTGGATCCTTTGGAAAGGACACTAGATTTGAGATCGCGCCCGCTACTGGGTGGCTAACCCATCATGCCATTCAATCCCAACCGCCCAATAAGCCACATAAAAAGCTCAGAAGGGTGGAGTGACAGCTCACAGAGGCTCAGCCAGGACGCGGTCTGGTTTGTGCACAAGTCTCCAAACGAGGGTGGGAGATTCTGAAAGGTTGGCTATAGTGCCGTCTGCCCTTCCTGCTAGGAACACAGGAGCCTCAGTAAGTGTTAGATGAACTGAGGATTACAAAATGATTAAACATTTATTAATAACTACAAGAAGACAAAACACTACATTACTACTAGACTATTAAATGATTCTATTTAAAAGCTACAGCTTAAAAATCTCTTATTTCCCCTCCTGGATTAGTATAAATCATCCTCTGTGCTTTGTACTATCTTTTACTTGGATTTATTAACTTTAGAGAGAGTTCAATAGCCAAAGCTAAGATCCTATTAAATTATCTACCTTGTGAGAAGAGGAGTAGGGTGGTAAATTCCTTCAGAGTTGTATTTTTGTTTTCTCATTTTTCACTTACCCACAAGTTATTAAACTCATAAGGGCCAGTGGCTTCCAATAGGAGTATAACTAGTTTAACAACATAAAGACAAGCTGCTGCCATACCCAATATAATGAATAAAGTCTCATATTGTGCAGCTTAGAACAATTTAAAATACCTTTTCCTTTATACTTAAGAAAACGGACGCAGGTTAGGATAAAACATTCCCCTTCCCTTATCTTACCCTGCAGAACAGGCTGTGAATAAGCCATATCATCAGCACCATTATCATGATCACACTCACTGAAAACCTGCCATAACCAAACAATGGGGTTGAAAGAAGAAGACTAGAAGACAAGGGAGCTTAAGCTAATTAAACCTTCACCACCAACACACCAGCAGAGCCTCACGCCAGGCGCATTTCATCTTCACAATCCTATGTGGTTCTTCAAATCTAAGATTACACCTATTTTGAAAAGCACCAATATTTTGTATACCACTAAAAAAGATAAAAATACCGCCAAATAAACTAAGACCCACTGGTTTCTTACCACACCAATTGTAAGACACCTCCCAATTTTACAGATCTTAAAGTGTGAGCGTTTGAATAGACGAAATTCAGTGACACGTCCACACCCAGGGGAGGGAGTGCAGGTTCAGCATAGCCCGGTCAGAGATTTGGCACACTGGTTTGCCATGAGAGGCTCCCAGGTGTGCTGTGATAATTTTTAAAGATCATTAATTAACTATTTTTGAAAGAAGTTCAAAGCACAGTAAGTATATTATTTCTTTTATTTCTTTTTTGTGTTGTTGTTTTGGATCAACATAATTTAAGTGTGCTGGGGAAGTTTAACTATAGGTACAAGTGTGCCCTGAGATTTAAAAAGGTTGAAAGACACTGGCCTATGCTGGGCAGGCTGGACATGAATTTGGGAAAGCCTGGCTCTCTCCCCTGCAAAGCCCGACTTCCCCACTCTTCACCCCACACATTAAACCTGCCTGCACTGCTTCGAGAATGACCTCCAGGACAGAGAGAGAAGGTAAACATTTCCTGAGTGCCAGGCGGCCTCACACTGCTGCTCACATTTAATTCTAACAAGCAGGGCTACTGCTGGCCCACAAGGCACCCCATGAGATCTGGACAAGTGCGATCTTCCTTAAGACACTAGCTCCCCCTGTCAGAAAGTGGTCATAACAGACTGAGCTTGTTGGAACAAGACTCTTTACTACCATTGCTGGGAAACGTTCGCGATAAACATAGACATCCACTCTGTGAAATGAATCCCCTAGAAGCAGCACCCTTGTTCAGTGTATAATCTGCACAGCTATACATAGTAGGCCTGCCTAATAATATGATGTCAGACACAAAGTTATTTTGTGTAACTTGACAGAGAGGACTAAATCCAGGCCTGCAATGATTCCAAAGCTACTTGATCAGCTCACCAATTAAAAGTGAGGTAGGGAAGCAGGCTTTGTGTGTCTATACAAGAGCAAAGTGACCACATGCCACAGAAGGGTGAGTGAAGAAGGGGGACGTCCCTGTGAGGCACCTGGGGACAGCTGCTCAGGGAAGGGAAGCTGAACAACCCAGGAGGTGGTGAGGCAGTTGAAGGAAAGAGAAGGGAAAGGAAGCTCTCCAGCCAGCGGAGGCAGGGCTAAGGGGAGCCTCACCACTTGAAGAGCCTGGGTCTCGAGAGAAGGTCAGACCTAAGGCATACCAGGACACTGGGGTGACTCTGGGCAGGCAGCAGTCAAGGAAGAGCCAGGGCTACTCCTCAGAGAACCCCACAGACCACGCTTGGCCAGGATTGGCACGGGCCCTCCGGGGAGGTAAGGAGACAGAGGTCAGGGCACCGCAGCCTGCCCTGTCCCATGGGGCAGCTGCCTCCCAGGTCTAGTCAGTGGGGACCCACATACGTTCGTATGCGCAATCTCGATTTTGAAACAAAACAAACAAAAACTGCCTATACCAAACAAAGGAAGGTTAGATCTGGCCTGAGGGCTGCCAATTTGCAATTTCTGAAAAATAATGTTCCACCTGGGTGATTAAGGGAAAGCTTTTAACTGGCAGGGGAAGAGCCAAGGAAACTGATCTGAAAACGGGGGTGGGGAGGTGGATGGGATCCAGCACCCTCTGCCCACCATACAGCTCCCCAGCAACCTCTGCCCAGAACTGGCTATCAGTATGAATCATGAACAGCATTATCTTATCATCCCGCTTACAGGCCTCCACTGAGCTTTCCACTCTTTCACAATTGGGTTTACATGTGTAACCCAAGAAAAATTTTAGAAACCACTTAAGTTGATGTTAGAAATAAAGAGATAGCTAGCAACAAGACAATGAGATCTCTCTGTTAGGGAAGAAAGCCTTATTGCTCCCCTGACAGTTTTGGCCTCAGGCAAGCTGACAAGCTCTGGGCCAAACTCAGACTTAAGGCAGAGATCAAGGCCAGAGCAGCCCACACTGCAGGACATGCCAGCTCTGGACGCAGGACGAACCCATCTCATGGCCACTGAGTTCCTGGTATTTCTGTTTGATGTTGGGAACAGCTGGGAATATGACATGCCTCTCCCTGCCTCTCTCTCATAATAATAAAATTGACAAAATGTATAAACACAGAAAACAGGAAATTAGATTTGATGGGAAAGGCATTCTAGGGACAAAAGTTACTTACGCATTTTAAGGAGAAGCGTGGTGGGTGTGGACAGACTAACCTCAAAGTGCCAGATTCCAGAGCTGCAAATGCATGGGCCAGGTGAGCAACGGGCCAGGTGAGCCGAACTGAGCAGAAAGCCCACCCAGGGTTAGGGGAGGCCAGGCAGGAAAGGCACAGGAGCTCCTGAAGCTGGTGTCCCAGAAGTCAGCACATGTTGGCCATGGGAAGAAGAGGCCTGGAGAAGCAGCATGGCCCCAGAGCATTACCACACTGATCTGCAGCATCACCTCCATTTTACAGAGGGGAAACCTGGGGCTCAAAGAAGGTAGTTAAGTTGCCAAAGAGCCCCACCAAGAAAAATAACAAACCCAAAATTTACCCAAGACCTTCCAAGTTGACCAACACATCTGCCCACCCACCTGGTGCCCACCCTGTGGTGGGAGCGGGATACAGGGAGGCGTCACTGGGACAAAGGAAAATCTCAGTATCCCCCACCCAGAGCCAGCGTCACAGTTAGAGGGACATGTCAAATGATTATAGCTAAGAAAAGAAGCTATACCAAGAATGGGAGTTTGTGCTCTGTGTGTGGCATAATTTACAATAGCATCTTACTTCAGGGAATAGTACGTTCAAAAATGAGAGCTTGCCAGGTGTGGGTAATACCAACTCACTCAAACCACACACTTAATAAACACACTCACCACACAGCTTGGCAGCAAGTACAACATCAATGAAAAGTGGATCACCAGGTAAGCAAGAGGCAGGCAGCTTTTTAGCAAAACAATGATGGTAGTTACCAACAGGCAGAAAGCATGGACCTACCCTGATAGGCAGGCACCATACACATGCCAACAGCACCCTCTGGTGGCCAGTTGGCACTACACCTAATTAGGACCCAATAAAAAGAGCTAACTTTTTCTAACTCCCTGCCCTCCACTGCACTTAATCTTCACATTAACCCAGTGAAGGAGAAGCTGCGGTTCCCATGCTAAGATGAGTAAACTAACTGTGCCAGGAAAGGGATCACAAGGTTATACAGCACGTAGGTGCACAGTAGTTGCACAGCAGGAACACAGCCCAAACACAGCCTCCCCCAGCCCAGATGTCCTTATGTGGAGGCCCCACTTAAGAACGCTACTGGCCACATGGGGGTGCAGGTGTCCTGGTGCATCCAGCTGACCCAGCAGGTAAGTCAGATACAACTCTGACCACAGATTGTCATGGCCACAATTAACCACTACTTCACCAATTCTCAACCTGCATAAAAGTATTTTTAAATCTTACAGGGCTATCCCATTTACATCCACATTTCTGTACCAGAAACGATGCTAGGCAGGAGAAGCTTGACTCAGAGATTCCAGTGACACAAAGTACAGGAAAGGCAGACTCCTCTGCCCTGAGTCAGGAGGGGTCACCCTGAGTGGGGGCTGGGGCCAGGGTCTTCTGTTTCCTGATCTGCTCCTGGTTCTGGAGTGAGTTCAGTTGGTGAACATTCATCTCACTAGTCATCTATATACACCTCTACATGTATGTTACACATCAATCTAAAAATTGTAAACATGTTCTAAAGGAAAAGACACAGGAAAAAAATATTCTGATTCACAAATGAACCTCTTATTTAAAACAATATATATCGAAACCCAACTTTGGCCCTAGGAACTGTGTGGCCCAGGGCACACACACTGAGCCTGAGTTTCAGTTCCCATGTTGCACACAGCTGTGGGATGGCACCAGACATTACCAAGTCAGAGTACTCAGTCAGTGCCCTGCCCCTCAGAGGTGCCATCCTCCATGAAGCAGCATGATGGTGCCCACCATGGTCAGCCACCCCAGCACCCAAGAGGTTCTCACACCTCCAAAGGACAGATTCTACCTAAGTCTCTGAATCTCTTTATGCCTCGTTTTCTCAGCTGAAAGACGAGCATCCCAAATTAGAAGTGGCCTTGGAATGTTTGAAAGGGGAACCTGGCCTTCAAGCCTTATCCAGAAGCTAATACGTAAAGAGAAACAGACTGTCTGCACCAAGGCAAAACGAGGGGCAGACCCACCAGCACGCACCTCCCCTACTGCCTACAGGGGTGCTACAATTCAACCTCCCAATTCCTACCTCCTCCCCTCAATAAATAATCTCCAAGGTGCCTTCCCAGCTCTGATGATCAGAGGCTTGAAGTTCCCATAAATGCACACCCCTAATTTGTGGAATTATTATAATGTATCTCATAAAATGTTGATGAACACACCAACCTATATGGCTCACAAAGTTAACGTGTTTATTAAACACAGGGGGAGAAATCCCATGAATGCTTCTTTCCTGAAGCTGGATTAACAAAATAAAAAGAGAAATGCTCAGTATCAGCGATAATTAAGGCTGGGCCAACATCTGCGTTGCAATTTTATGCATACACATTTCTTCCACGTTGAAACTTGGCATCAATTTTTTTTAAGTCATTCTTAAGCACTCTCAAAGTGAAAACCCAGGGCAATAAAGAATCCTCACATTTAAGGAAATAATCGCAGCAGAAAAATGAGGCCCTCATCTTATGAAAGCACCACAAATAAGCCCCAAATAATTTCATATGAACAGAAACAGCCCTTCACCCCCAGAGCAGACATGCAGAAAGCACTGAGTGTATGGGGACCCCTCCGCACAGATCCCCATTTGCCAACTGACAGCAGTGCCCCAGAGAGCCCCCTATGCATAACTCTCACCCAATGCCTCTAAAGTAGGCAAGTGTCTGTGATCATCTCCATGTCAGAAGTAAAGGGAGCAGGTCCTCTCCCAGTTCACAGTGTGTCTGAGAGGGAAGCATCAATGCCCGCAGCTGCTGAACCCACCACCACCAGTGCTCCAAGTTTCTAGTTGCTAAGTTTTGTTGCTTCAGTGAATTCTGGTTCCCTTGTGTGGCTGACATGTCTGTTATCATACAACTGAAACAAAGGACTGCCCTAAAGCCAGCTCCCATGCTGGGCTCATGTCTAAAGCTCGGGGTTCAAGCCCTGTTGTCGGCCACTATGGAGTGACTAGGGCCACCTTTCCTTCCAGAACCTGCAGAGACTCAGCTCAAAGACAGAGAGAACCACAGCTGACTTCACGGGTTGGGGGCTGATGCTGGGAGAGCATCTTATGCGGGTGAATGCCAAGAAAATGGCTTTGAAGACTGCTAAATAGGGTACCAATCCTAAAGAGAAAGGGGAAATTTCTAAATCCAAAAAAGCCCGGCTGAATAGATAAAGCTGCTGCCCTGTCCCTAGTTGCTTCCACTGTCCTCTGATAGACATATGTACAAACACACACGCACACAGAAAACACAGGTGCGCATGGAAAACACACCTGTGTGCACACGTACATACACATAACACCCACACATGCATGTTCACATTCTTCAGGGAAACAATGAGAGGAGGCAATTCAGAAGCTACTAGAGGGACACTATAAACAACACAGCATCAACAATGACAGAAAATAGAAATCAGGGCCCTGAACTCCAGAGAACTTAAGGAGCCACAGGAAGGGGAGAAGGAAGGTGTGGAAACAAAGGGAAGAAAGAAAACCAGCCACAGGGAGCCTTCAGGAGCCCTGGGAGGGGGACTTGAGAGCCAGTTCCCAGAGAGGAGAGTGAACTCAGCCCTGGAAAGAGAACTTGCTCAGGGTCCCGCAGTCCACCTTTAACATCCTCCTCTCCAGCAGGGGCCTCAATTCTACCTACATTTTCTATACCATTGGGCCCTCAAGCATTCATAAAAGCTTCATATAGCCTCGGGGAATCCAGAGATGCAAGAGGTAGGACTGCAGGTGATGTTTCTGGGATAGACCTATCCTACTGTCATTTCCTCACTCTGCTTTCTGGGGTTATTTTCAAGATCAAGGCAGCTTATTCCAGTAAAGCACCAAGTTCAATACCTGGTACACAAGCCGTAGAAGATGCTGCTTTTCTCCCCTTCTCTACAGTCTATTAACATCACACCACTTGGGTGAGGGCTCTAGCCAACTCAAGTCCTTAGAAATGCTGACTTTACTCTGTCCCCTTCTCCTGCTTGGGCAATGCTTTAATTCAACAAAGAGTAACGAGCACATTTACATGGGCAGCATTGAGCAGGAGCGAACAGGAGGAGGCACGAGGGAGAACAGACGAGTAGCATCTCCAACTGGGCAAAACAACACATATGGCCAAGCAGATAAATTCAACAAATAGTCTGTTCTTAAAAAGTACTAGGTACTAATACTGGAGATGGTCCCTGCCTGAGGACACTTAAGAGGGTGAAAACTCTACTAAAGCCAGAGGGAAGACATCCACTCAGCCCAGGCATGCAAAACCACAACTCAAGAGGTGTGACACTCTGTCCAGGCCTGTGCTGTCCAACAGAAACATGATGTGGCCACAGATGTCATCTGAAAGTTTCTAGGAGCCACATTAGAATAAAAAGAAACAAGTAAAATTATTTTAGTAATATGTTGTATTTAACCTGGTATATCCAAAAGAGAATCATTTAACTCATAATCCATTTTTAAAAGATCAATGAGAAATTTCACTGTATATTTTTAAGAAACAGGGTGGAGAGAAGCTCATGGGAAGTCCAAATGCACAGTCAGACTCTGTTTCCAATATGACTTCTGAACCAGGAGGGAGACCAGAGTCCACAAAGATCACAAAGAAACATCTCCGCAGCTGCTCACTCACAAAAACATCAACCAATAGCAAGAGCGATAGTACAGCCCCTTAAATGTCTCCAACTCAAGCAAACAGCATGTGGCTGATTCACACCACAAGTACCACCCACCATCACCGAGAGGCCATTTCAACCTCAAAGCCTAGAACAAAAAAAATCAAAGGGAAGGAGGAAGAGAGAGGAGTAAGCAGGGGAAGGAAATAAAGAATAAGAAACCAGGCTCGGTGCCTGAAGCTCAGCGGCTAGGGTGCGAACCACATACACCAGAGCTGGTGGGTTCGAACCCAGCCCAGACCCACCAAAGAACGAGAAGGGAGTGGGCTCCCACCTTCAATCTTCTCAAACAAAACAACTGCCAGCCTAGGACTCTGTACCCTGCAAAACTAAGTTTCATATTTGATGGAAAAATCAAATCTTTTACTGAAAAGCAAACACTGAGGAAATGTGCACTACAAGGCCTTGCAGAAGAAAAGAAATCACCAAAAGTGGATCAGAACTAAATGAAATCAAGAACAAAAGAACTTTTCCAAAGATTAAAGAAACAAGAAGTTGGTTCTTTGAAAAGATAAATAAAATTGATAAATCCATCGCTAGATTAGAAAGAGAAAAGCAAGATCTCTAATAAGCTCAATCAGAAACAAAAAAGGTAAAATAACAACAGATACCACAGAGATACAAAAGATCTTCATCAAATACTATAAAAAGCTCTATGCCCAGAAATTTGAAAACATGTAAAATGTACCAATACCTGGAATCACACTACCACCCTACACTCAATCAGGAAGAAACAGAATTCTTGAACAGACCAGTACCAAGCACCAAAATGGTAACAATAAGAAAGCTTCTAACAAAGAAAAGCCTTAGACCAGTTTCATGACAGAATTCTACTGAAACTTCAAAGAAGAGTTCACATCTATATTACGGAACCGCTTTCTAAACACTGAGAAGGAAGGAATCTTCCCCCACCTAACTCCTTCAACAAAGCAAATATAACCCTGAAAGGACACAACAAAAATAAAAGAAAATTACAGACCAATTTTATTAATGAATATTGATGCAAAAATATTCAACAAAATCTTAGCAAAGAGAATTCACATCAAAAGACAATTCAAGTGGGCTTCATCCTTGGGATGCAAGGCTGGTTCAACATATGCAAATCCATAAACATAATCCACCACACAAACAGAAGTAAAACCAAAGACCCTATGATCCTCTCAATAAATGCAGAAAAATTACTTGACAAGAAAAATTACTTGACACTTTTTTGATGAGAACATTTAAGAGAACTGACAAAGAATGGGACATTTCATAGCTGATAAAAGCCATCAAGGACAAGGCCACAGTCAATATCATACTGAATAGAGTAAAAATTGAAAGCATTTTCAGTTAGAACTGAAACCACACAAAGATGCCCACTATCCCCGCTACTATTCAACATAGTGCTGGAAGTTCTAGCCAATGTGAGCTGGCAAGAAAAGAATATGAAGAGTATCCAAATGTGCAGAGAAGAGGTCAAACTATCACTGTTTCCTAATGATACACATATGATCTTATACTTAGAAAATCCAAGGACTCAACCACAAGACTCCTGGAAGTCATCAAGAAACACAGCAATGTCTCAGGATATAAAATAAATGCCAACAGCAAGAAAGATGAAAATAAAATCAAAGACATAATACCCTTCACAGTAGCATCAAAGAAAATGAAATACCTTGGAAAATACTTAACAAAGGATGTGAAGGATCTCTACATACAGAACTATGAAACGCTGAGAAAAGAAACAGCAGAGGATGTTAAGAGATGGAAGAACATGCCATGCCCATGGCTGGGAAGAATCAACATCGTTAAAAGTCTATACTACCCAAAGTAATCTACAGATTTAAGGCATTCCCCATTAAAATTCCAGGGTCATACTTTGAAGATCTTGTAAAAACAGTTCTGCATTTCATATAGAACCAGAAAAAAACCTGAATAGCCAACACAATTCTACTAAATAAGAACAAATCTGGAGGCATCACGTTATCAGAGTTCAGGTTATATAGTCCAACTCTGTAGTAATCAGAACAGCATTGTGCTGACATAAAAACAAAAATAAATCTATGGAACAGAATAGAGAATCTAAAGATTAAGCCAACCTCCTATCACCATCTGATCTTTAATAAAGCAATCAAAAGCATATACTGGGAAAAAGAATCCCTATTTAATAAATGGGAGAACTGGTTAGCCATATGTAAAAGATTGATTCTAGAGGTGCACATCTCGCCACTTATGAAAATTAACTCATAACGTACAAAAGATTTAAATCTAAGACACAGAACTATAAAAACTCTAGAAGAAAGTGTGGGGAAAACTCTTAATGATACTGGCCTTGGAAAAGAAAGAATTATGAGGAAGACACCACAGGCAATGGCAGCAACAGCAAAAATAAATAAATGCGATCTGATCATGTTAAAAAGTTTCTGCACAACTAAGGACACAATGAACAAAGCAAAAAGATAACTTCCAGAATGGGAGAAGACATCTTCATACTACAATTTGATAAAGGGCTAATAACCAGAATCTACAAAGAACTCAAGCAAATCAACAACAACAACAAAGCAAACAAACCATTAAAAACAGGGCATGATTCACGAACAGAGCCTTTTCTCATGAAGACAGACGAATGGCCATCGAACACATGAAGAAATCCTCATCATCCCTAATTATCAGAGGAATGTAAATAAAAACCAGCTTGAGATATCACCTAACCCCAGTGACAATGGCCCAAATTACAAGGTCCCAAAGCGACAGACACTGTGTGTGTTCATGCACTGTTGTTGGGGCTGCAAATTAGTACAGTCTTTATGGAAAGAAGTTTGGTGAGTCCTCAAAGAACTGAAAGTAGACCTTTCATTTGATCCTGCAATCCTTCTAATAAGTATCTACCCAAAAGAAAAAACATCATTTTACCACAAGGACATTTGCACTAAGATGTTTATAGCAAACCAATTCATAGTTGCAAGGACATGGAAACAAGCCAATGCCCTTCAACACATGAACAGGTTAATAAACTGGGTATGTGCAAACTGTTGAGCCATTGAAAAGGTGGAGATTTTGCATCTTTTGTTAACAACCTGGATGGATTTAGAGAACACTCACCTAAGTATCACAGGAATGGAAAAACAAGCATCACATGTGCTCAATACTAAATTGAAACTAGCAGGTTGACAACTATATGCTCATTTAAGAGAAAAACTCAATTAAATTCAAGAAGGGTGAAGAAAAGGTTCAACGAGTTCCCACCCAAAGGAAACAATGAAAAGACATATGGCACACTTCCTGGGTGAAGGAAACAACTACAACTCGGACTTTACCTTACAAATGCAAATGATGTAACCTACTCACATGTACCCTGATATTAATTTGAAATTTTAAAAAAATTTTAAAAGAGACAGGCTCTCACTCTGTCACCCAGATGAACTCTCTGGCTCAAGTGACTGATCCTCCTACTTCAGGCTCCCAAGTAGCTAGAAGTACTAGCATGTGCCACACACCTGGCTAATTTTATTTTTTAAAGAGAGTCTCACTGTATGTCTCAAACTCCTGGCCTCCAGTAATCCTCCCACCTTGGCCTCCCAAAGTGCTAGCATTACAAGTTTCAGCCACTGTGCCCAGCCTCGTTTTTTTTTTTTTTTTTTTTTTTTTTTTTGGTACTAAGTCTTTCAAATCCAGCATGTTCTTTTCCACTTAGAGCACATCACAGTTTAGACTAGGCACAGATCCAGGGTTCACATTATTTCCACAATGCCAGGCAACCTTTTCACTACAGATCAGAGAAATGTGATATGCAGGTTCCAACCCCTGACCTCCAGTGGGGCGGGAGAGGTATTCTGCAACCCTAGACATTTTGGGACTAAGTTAGAAAAATCAAGACAAAGAACTACCAAACTTAAAAGTTACAGAACAGAGTTCCTGTCTGCACTATTCTGGGAGAGGCAGGTGACAGACTATCATTTCTATTTATTATTGTCACAAGTTTAAAAGCTAGCTCCTGAGGTCATAATCAAAAGAGACAGAATAAAATAACAGACTGGGAAGATGTGGGAAACACGCAAATTCAACTCCAAGCGTTCACTTTATTTATTATGAAAGCATGAACCCGGTCTCAGTTATAAAGTGCTCTGAATCTGAAAATTAATCCTAGGCGAAAGAACTTCCCTTTAATATTCTGATGTGTCTGAAGTCTTTTCAAATTTCAGAATAGAGGTTTAAATTTATGGAAGAAGAATCATTGGGAAAAGAGGAATTCTTAAACCTACCACCTACCCATCTCCAGCCTACCAAAATGACCTGGCCATATTTTTTCCTGGCAACCCCAAATACTTGAACACTTCAGTTTTTATTGGGGAAAAAAGTAAAATTATTTTTACTTTATAAGCAATAACCTCATAATTCAACACTAAATGAATGCCTAATACATGTCACATACTGTGCTGGGTACAATTAGGAATGAGGAAGACACACACCTCCCCTCCAGGAACTTAAGCAAGTAATGCCATCTTGTTCATGAGAATAACTTTACATGACTTTCGTGCTACTTGTGACCTAATTTTGTAGACTCTTGATGTCAGAAAGGACAGTGTCCAAAAGTCCAGGCTCCCAGCTAGTCCAGCTCCCAGCTAGTTTCTAAGCAGGATCAGACAATCCTACCTCACCTTCGCATCAATCCAGAGACAACACTGTGCTGGGCAGCTCCCACCTCTGTCTATACCACTGGAACCTCAGAAAGTCAAGCCACCCCTTTTCGTCTCCCCCTAGGCTCCAGCTGGTACAGCCTCAGGGTGACCATGGCAAGTCCAGCCACTCCTGCAACCATTATATGTGAATAAGGGTCTTCTGTCCTGCAGGCTTGGCATAATGGCCCTTCAGCCATTCCTAACTTGTTTTGGGCTTGTGTGGGGCCACACTGTGGTGGTGGCCAGGTGTGTCTCCCAGGTGACCTGTAGCAGGTTCATTCATATGCATGTCCCCTAGGAGACGATAAAGGGCAAAGCAGAGCAGCTGCCCAAGACCTAGTTCTAGGCTGCAGGCCTGCAGCTTTGCAAGGTGAAAACCACCCAGGAGCACCTGCTCGCAGGTGAGCAAACTTTTTTCATTAATTCAAGTCTCAGCTCCAACTTTGTTTTTTCAGAGGGACTTTCCTTAAATTTCCTTCAATATCATTTACGTTTCCAGTATCCTGCCCTCTCCCCACACATGCCTTGTAGTGTGACACATGCCTTCTAGTGTGCCTCTCTCCTAGATGCCTTGTAGTGTGACACAATTTACAATCATGGATTTAATGGTGTATTTGTTTACCTTGTCTCCTCCAACAGATCATAAGTGCCAAAAACATCAATATGGTTTAATTCAAAATATACTTGAATGCTTAAATATATCAATGTAAATAATGTAACCTACTCACCTATGTACCCTCTTATTAATCTGAAATTTAAAAAATTTTTAAAGAGACAGGATCTCACTTCAATCTCCTTCACCAGGAGGATTAGAACACTTCCAGAGTGCTCACCTAAGAGTCTCTGAGGACACTGACAACTAAGTCACTCTTAATTCCAACTTCCTAGCAAAACAAAGAAGACAATGTGCTGGGGAGAACACTTGACCTCAGGGTCCAACCCCCAGCAGAGGGGAAAGCATTCAAATTCCCTGACCAGCTGACTTTTCATCTATAAAATGGAAATAAATGCCACATCACAATGGTGGTCTGCAGTTAAAAAAAAAAAAAAAAAAAAAATCAGAATGAAGAAAAAGTGCCTGGGAAAAAGATGCTCAGTGAAGATAACACAGCAGGTGTCAGCAAGGGCACCACAGCCCCACTTCGATGGGGTAAGTCACCTGCAATTTCGCAGCCTCCCCAGGACTTCTCTTCCTTCTTGAAAACTCACCCTCTCAGCTGTTCTGCCATTCCCTGTATTTACGCCCCACAAAAAAAGGAAGTAAAATTCAGTCCTCTCACTAAAATAAAGGAAATACTCACCTCAAAGTTCCCACACTCAAAGAAAGTAAATAAAATAAAAAGTATGGAAGGAACTCTAAAATGAAGTAAGAACAGAAACTGATTAACCAAACAACATTTTAAGGGAATCGTCTGCATTGAAATGGGAGGAGAAACAAGGCCAAACCCAAGAAACTGAGCAAGTTGAAAGTTGGTGTTTGTACTACACGCCTGAAGCTACAGAGAAAAAAAAAAAAAAACAAGCTCCAATTAAATACTGAACTTCTCTAGTTAGTAGGCTTCCTTTTCAGAAACACGCTTTTGTGATTCTGAAACTATTTTTAGTATATTCTAGGATTGAGCAAATAAGTAACTATGCTGTGGAAACCGAGAGCCAGTTTTCTCTCCGTCAGAGAAGGAAGTTATAAATATGGAAAAGGGAAAGAATAGAATAAACACACTGGTGTTGGACTGGAAAAATCCATGTGAACTTGATCAAAATGGATACAGACTGCTCGGCAGGCATGAACTCAGACATGTATGCGGATGTGTATCCGCAGTCTATTTCCTAGCTGTGTTCCTAAGGACCCTAATGACAAGGAACCCACCTTGCTCCCAGATCGCAGTTTCTAAATATCATTCTCCACTTAAAGAAAGCAGGTGTCCTTGCAGACATGGCTGACTCCGGAGCTGGACCAGGGAAAGCAAAAAATGAGCCTGGAATGTATCTTATTGGACCAGAAAAGAGGAGGTACGCTGAAAGGACCCAAGAGACCCAACTCAAGGGGCTTCAATGGGGCAATTTGAACATCAAATTAAATGAGAAAGGATTATAAACCACTCACTAACGTAAGAATTCATGAGGTCCACAGTAATACAAACAGAGAAAAGAAAAGAGAAAGTGCTTGCTTACCCAGGAAGATTACTAGCAAAACAAAATGGTAGCAACATGAGGGGATGGATGAGGAGTTAGCTTGACTGTGGTAGTCATTTCACAATGTGTACACATACAAAACCTTGTATACAATGTATACTTGTATCACAACCACTGTATACCTTGAATATATGCAATTTTTGTTTGTAAGTAAAAGATAACTACTGCTGTCCTCCGCCCGCTGTTCTCTGTCCCGCTGTCTGGGGAGAAGATAACTAGTAAAAGTAGATGAAATGATGGAACCAGCAAGCAATAATTTAGCAACAATCATACAATGACTGATCCCAACGAGGTCATCAATGAGGCCAAAACTAGTGGACGAAGAAAGGCGATGGAGTGAGGAGAAGCAAGACAAATGCACGGTCTGAAAATAACTCACCATAAGGCGTTTAATCACCAAGGAAAAAAACAGTAACTTCACAGTGAAGAAACCTGACCTCCTTCAACGTGTAGCCTCACCAGTGACAGGACAAACCCCATCACATGCCTCCTGATGTGACATGCTGAGAATTCTGAGTCATTTCTGTGGTACTCCTGCCCAAAAATACAGACTCTGAAGCCAATCAGAAGGAAACACCTCACAAAGTCAGGACAATCTACAAAATCACTGGCCCATACTCCTCAAAAATAGCACTGTCATACAACACAGAGACAGAAGAAGTGCCCCCAGATTAAGGAAGTAAAGGGACAACCCAGGGCAGCGCACAGACCCGGGTTCCTTTTGCTATAAAGGACGTCACAGGGACAATCCCTGAAATCCGCATCCATATTGTCTTCTCATTTTAACAACTGGAATGTGGTTGTGTCCTTATTTTTAGGAAATAATTGCTGAAAATACTTAGGAATAAGTAAAGGGGAATTACATCTGCAACTTCATCTCAGGTGGCTCAGAATAAGACAGAGAGAGGGGGAGAAAAGAAGGGAGGGATAGACAGAGGGAGGGGGAGGGAGGGTGTTTTGAATCCTCAAAACAAGTTGCTCAAAGAACAAAAGGCTTCCATGTAGCCAAAACTTCTGTCCTTGGAAGGCATTTAAGAGTACCAAATAGAAAAAAAACAAAAAAATAAAAACACCAAAAAAAGTCTACACTATAAGTCCATAAATGTTCCCCCATTATAGATTAGGATTTTTTAAAAAAGAAAGTTGAAAAGTAAGTTCTCAAAATACCTTTCCACATTCCTCCAGGACTTCAGGGCCAGAGGTAGTGGGACAGGGGACAGAGGACAGCAGAATGGGACAGAGGACAGCAGGATGGGACAGAGGACAGCAGGACAGAAGACAGCGGGATGGGACAGAGGACAGTAGGACAGAGGACAGCAGGATGGGACAGAGGACAGCAGGATGGGACAGAGGACAGGAGGACAGGACAGAAGGATGGGACAGAGGACAGCAGGACAGAGGACAGCGGGATGGGACAGAGGACAGTAGGACAGAGGGATGGGACAAAGGACAGCAGGACAGAAGACAGTGGGATGGGACAGAGGACAGCAGGACAGAGGGATGGGACAGAGGACGGCAGGACAGAGGACAGAGGGATGGGACAGAGGACAGCAGGACAGAGGACAGTGGGATGGGACAGAGGACAGTAGGACAGAGGACAGAGGGATGGAGGACATCAGGACAGAGGACAGCAGGATGGAGGACAGAGGGATGGGACAGAGGACAGCAGGATGGAGGACAGAGGGATGGGACAGAGGACAGCAGGACAGAGGACAGCGGGACGGGGAACAGCAGGATGGAAGACGGTAGGATGGAGGACAGCGACTGTGCTGTGCACTCTCAGTGACATTCCATGGCAAAATTCCAACAGCCACAGGCTGCTCCCTCAGAGTCATGGTCACTTGAGTTAGACATGGGCCAGCTAAGCAAGAGCCCTCAGGGCTGCGTGGAAACACTGCCTGCATACCAGCCACTTCAGTGTGCACCTCACGCGTCCCATTCTCAGAGAATAAACTCCTGAGACAAAGGTATGTTTCTCTCTAATTTTATGAAAATGGAAATGACTCTAAAAAGTCATAATAGCTGTCATGTGATGAGGCCAGAATACAAAGCTGGACTCCAAAGCTCATGCTACTCCTCAGAACCTACATTTCTAGGGGTTGAGGCTCCCCACAGATACCCAGCCCAGCAAGAGGCAAGGCCAAGGAGATGAGCCAGAGGCAGACCTGGCTGGGTGAGTGGGCCCTGCTGACCCAGGTGGTGGAGACCCAGGCCTCCAGAAGGGCCTAAAGGGTTGGAGGCTGCTGGAGGACTCGGCCAGGAGATGGCAGCTCAAGGCAGGGTTGGGCAGGCTCAGTACACCTATCCTCACCCCACCCCAGCTCAGCCCGACCCCTGTACAAAGAAGGCACAAGGACCCAAAGGTTCACTGTTAACTCTGGGCTGTGGCTGCCTCTTCCCAAAGGCGCTCTGGCCAGCCCTGAGGGCAGGCAGCGGCTACTCACCTCCTAGGGCTCCTTCACACCCCCTGCCTTTCCTTCTGTGCCCTCTAGCCCTGGTCACTCTGCTCAAACATCAACCTCAAGGCTTTCTGAGCCCCTGACCCAGCAGAGGCAGCAGTGACTGGCAGTGACCACCCCACTCATCCCTTCACTCTACCTTCTGCAAATGTCTAGCACTGCCCAGGGACACTTTACAACAAAATGAGTTTAAACACAGGGACAGGGTTATGTCACCATCACCACAGTCAAGACATACAACACTCCCGGCAATCCAGTGCCTCTTTCCTCACCAGCTTCTGCCAGATCCTGGTTCTGTTCCTATAGTTCTGCCTTTTCTAGAATTCAATCACTAAGTGCATGGTCTTTCTTTTAAACTGGGGTAGGATGCAAAAAACAGAATGAGCCACCTTCACCATCTTCAGGTGTACAGTTCAGTGGCATCAGGTGCACTCACACTGCTGTGTGACCATCACCACCATCCATGTCCACAGAATGAACCAGCTTCACCATCTTCAGGTGCACAGTTCAGAGGCATCAGGTGCACTCACACTGCTGTGCGACCATTACCACCATTCATCTCCAAAGAATGAACCATCTTCACCATCTTCAGGTGCACAGTTCATAGAGGTACCAGGTGCACTCACACAGCTATGCGACCATCTCCACCATCCATCTCCACACAATTAACCACCTTCACCATCTTCACATACACAGTTCAGAGGTATCAGGTGCATTCACACTGCTGTGCGACCATCACCACCATCCATGTCCACAGAATTAACCAGCTTCACCATCTTCAGGTGCACAGTTCAGTAGCATCAGGTACATTTACACTGCTGTGCAACCATCACCATCCACCTCCAGAATGTTTTCATCTTCCCAACTGTAACCCTGTCCCCACTAACCACTTGCTCCTTATTCCTCTCCCACCATGACCGGGCCACCAGCATCCTTCCTTCTCTCTGTGAATTTAACTACTCTACACACTTCATGTAAATGGAATCATACAGTATTTTTCCGTTCTGTGCCTCATATTTCACTCAGCATCGTGTCCTTAAGGCTCATCCATGTGACAGCATATGTCAGAATCTCCCTCCCTTTTGAAGCTGAGTAATATTCCATTATATGTATAAACACATTCTGTCTCACTGTGAAGGAGCCCTCGGATGGGCACTTGGGTTAAGTCCGTGTTTTAGCCATAATGAATAATGCCACTAGGAACACAAGTGTGCAAATAGCTATGAGACCTTGTTTTTAATTCTCTGAGATATATTCCAAGAAGTGAAATAACAAGGCCAATTCTGTTCTTATTTTTTTGAGGAACTGTCACACTCACGTTTTCTACGTGAGATTTACCATGTTACATTCCAACCAACAGTGCACAAAGGTTCCAGTTCTCCCTTCCTCACAGACTATCGTCTTCCGTGTCTGGCCTCGTTCCTTAGCATGCTTTGGAGATCCGTCATGTTGCTGGCTATCTCAGTGGTTCATTCCTGCATCACTGGGCATTCCACTGTGTGGATATTCCACAATTAGTTTAGCATTTCACTGGCTGACGGACATTTGGGGTGACTGACTCCAGTCTGAGGCTACTTGTACAAATAAAGCCACTACGAACAGGTGTATACACATCTTCACATGGACACAGGTTGCATTTCTCTTGGGACTGCTGAGTCATACCATAAGTGTATGTTTAACATTACACAAAACTGCCACACTATTTTACAGAGTGGCTGTACCATTTACATCCTCTCAAGACTGGGTCCGGGAGCCCCAGAACTCCCCACCTTGGAGCCACATGGCCCTCTGGAGACAGGGTTGCACATTGCATTCTGCCCTAGAGGCTTCTTCAAACGGAAGAGGACCTCTCTGTCCTCAGAAAGGGTCTTCTCATTTGCTGTTAAATTCTGTGAAGTTTCAGTTATCTAAAATAAACATACACAAATATGAAATATAATGTTTGTGATTGCAAGGTAATACATAATGTGTGTAAGATACTTTTGTCTAATATTAACTAGCAGTAGTTTGATTTGTACAGTCATAATTTGTTAAAATAACTTCATTTTAACATCCACTGATGTAGATTAATAATGTAAGTTCAGATTTAAAGAATGGTGGGAAAATGGTGCATGTAATACTTTTCAAGTATTGCGAGTTTGGTATGATTTAAAGAGAGTAATTTAACTTTTGGGTGCCA
>CAUYPK010116541.1:0-59854 GCA_963574355.1 Loris lydekkerianus | reverse complement strand
AGACAGGTGCATGGCCTACAGACATATGAAAAAATGCTCATTATCCTTAATCATCAGAGAAATGCAAATCAAAACTACTTTAAGATATCATCTAACTCTAGTAAGATTAGCCCACATCACAAAATCCCCAAACCAGAGATGTTGGAGTGGATGTGGAGAAAAGGGAACACTTCTACACTGCTGGTGGGAATGCACACTAATACGTTCCTTTTGGAAAGATGTTTGGAGAACACTTAGGGATCTAAAAATAGACCTGCCATTCGATCCTATAATTCCTCTACTAGGTATACATCCAGAAGACCAAAAATCACATTATAACAAAGGTATTTGTGCTAGAACATTTATTGCAGCCCATCTCCTAATTGCTAAGTCATGGGAGAAGCCCATGTGCCCATCGACCCATGAATGGATTAATAAATTGTGGTATATATACCCCATGGAATGTTATGCAACCTTAAAAAAAAAGATGGAGATTTTACCTCTTTCATGTTTACAAGGATGGAGCTGGAACATATTCTTCTTAGCAAAGTATCTCAAGAATGGAAGAAAAAGTATCCAATGTACTCAGCCATACTACGAAACCAAGGTATAGCTTTCATATGAAAGCTATAACCCAATTATAGCCCAAGAATATGAGGAAAGGGGATAGAGAGAGGAGGAGGGGAGGAAGGGTGGAGGAAGGATAATTGGTGGGACCTATGGTGCATCTTACAAGGATACATGTGAAATTTACTAAATGTAGAATATATAAGTCTTAACACAATAACTAAGAAAATACTGTGAAGGCTATGTTAACCCGTTAGATGAAAATATTTCAAATTGTATATAAAACCAGCACATTGTACATGACAATTGCATTAATGTACACAGCTATGATCTAATAAAAAAAAAAAAAAAAGAATTGAAATTTATGTTTTGAGGGTATGTAAAAATATACCTTTGGCATGCAATGCATTTTTTATGAGATACACAAATATATCTCACTTATGAGTGGAAGCAAAAAAAATAAATATGAACAATAAAGTATGTTGAAGTAATGGTGTGGAAATATATATATAAAAAAGAAATACAGTAGCCAAATGCAATGGGGAGAACTTTCTGAACCCTACTATGAACAAACTGCACAGACATGTTTGCAACAATAGAGGAGGATTAAAAATGGTTGGAATATTAGATGATATGAAAGGATTATTATTAATTTTATTTGATATCATAATACTATTAAGTTAAAACAGTCCAATATTTATGAATTATATCTATTTGGGAGTTGCTTTAAAATAGTCCAGTAAAATTCTTTTTTTTAGTGTGTGGAAGATAACCAAATAACAACATGGTAGAAACTGCTGAAGCTGAGTGAATCAGTGGTGACTGCACTACTGGGACTCACCACACTGCGCATGAGTCTGTCTACTTTGGGTATCTTTGAAACTTCCTATACATTTAAATTAAAAGATTAATAAGTAGAATGAGTAAACTCAATTCTAAAGTATTTTAACGTCAGTTGGGTTTTAATGTAGACTGTTTTAATGTTTGTTTTGATGTTAGTTTGCTTTAAAGAGACAAATAACAAAGGTTTATGGAATGAAAGGGAATAGATAACACTGGTTAAGTTAAAAGGACATGGATATATCTGTTATGCACATATGAATATATAAAAGGAAGGCTACAGATGTAGCTCTGAGGCAAATCTAATGGAATTCTGAAAGTAATTGCTCTTCTTCATTTTCTTAAGAGGAATGAAACTCCCTTATTATTCAGGTTGAACGAAAAGGGGGAGCTCCATTGGTTACTGGATTATCCTTCAGCATGTAAGGCTGTGTTCTCATTTTGTTTGCATAATCAGAGTGAAATAAATGACTGGATCTAAAATGTGCACACAGAAGTTCATTACAGGAAACGGAATGGGATCAATGCCTTAGTGCAGTGAAAGCTGTTAGATTATGTGTAGCAAAGAGTTCAAGGAGCTTTGAGACCTTATTTATTACATTGAGCAATATTAACATGGTTTATCCTGCTGCACTAGTGTCTGGGAAGTACTAGAGATAGAATATATTCACCTGATTGAGTGATCAGACCGGTGATTTTTCTATAGTTTCATGAAAAAAATGGCAACACTGAGAGAATGAATCACGTAAAAAGGAGAAAGAACAAGAATAATGTGAGTAGGAGCTAGTTACCAAGAGACCTAATTGTGCTTAGAAATAAGACCAGACCCATAAATAATTCAAGAGAGCTCCAGTTGTTTACCAGGTGGGTATAATGATCCTAGAAGAGATTTTCACTGACAAGTTTGCCAAATTATGCTTCCTAATTACAATTTGAGACTATAACCTTGGCACAATTGAAAGAAAAGCATTTTCTTTTCTATTGATCTTAAGTAAGTACCAAAGATCCCCAGTCCTACTGACGCTCATAATATAAGTGTAAATCCTTGTGTGAGAGCGTACTAGGAAATAATCAGCTCCCAGTGGTGCACTCCTACTCCCCTATGGACACAGGAAGGGTTAACTGCATCCACTACATGGGGAATCCAAGAACAATCCCAGACACGGCATGGGGCCAAGCTGATTTTATAAGCTACTCCTTAAAAAATAGCAAATGCTAATCAGCACTTTATGTCAGGACTTTTGCAGAGAAATAAAACAAAATCAAAATCCCTGAATCAACTGGAAAACAAATATTCATAGGAAATTAGAGAAAAGCATTTTAAAATAGAAATAATTTAGAAATTTAAAATAACAAATTACACACATGAAGAGTACAAAATTTGGGCAGTAACTAATAAATATACCAACTAAAAGGAGACTGAAAAATCATGTCTAAATAAAATTTCTTTGATGAGGCTCTTTCTCTCTTTTCTCCCTAGTTATTTTTTCCACTTCTGTTCTTTTTCTTTCTATACACAATTCTCTCCTTTTCTGAAAATTAACAGATTAATGTGTGCTGCTGAGATAAATAGGCCAGATATTATGGGGCTAACCTCAATAATGCCTCTAATATGGAATCTTTTTACTTTTTTACAGAACAAAGTGGGCAAGAGTTTTAAGCAAAGTGTGATGCAAAGGCCATCAGCATAGATTATGCCACTTTAAGCACATTTGCTTACACACACACACACACACACATACACACACACACACACACATACAAACATGACCGCGGATTACAGCATAAAATGTAGTAAAATAATTATATCTCATAGTTCATAAATCATTTAGCTTTAATTTTGGTGGGGGGAGAATTAAAACTTTCCTTTTTCATTTGTAAACTTTCTTTTTATGATCTTTCTAATCATTAAGTGATGCTTGCTGGGGACTCTTGGGGTCAGGGGTACCCTTCCCATGAGGCATATTATGAAGGTTTTTTTTTCTTTGTTGTGGTCTAGATTTGAGAATGCATCCAGTTCATGCCAGATCTTAGAGACAGATCAACATCATAATGGGTATTCTTTGGTAGGCAAATATGAAGAGAGGCTGGGGCTTAGGATAGAGGGACTGATGTTGGGGAGTATGAACCCTAGTTCCAGCTAACCTACAGAAAGTGCACTTGGCAGGAGATAGCATGAAGACTGGCATGGAGACTGAGCAAGAGCAAATCTGAAGTCATTTACATAAAATCTCTGTATCAAATATTTGCAAATTTTGTATCCTAAAATTGGTTATGAAGGTGCCACAGAGTAATAAAGACTGGAATAACATATATACATTTATGTAGCAATGATGACATTGCTTCTTAGGGCAGCTGAAGAGAAAAAAAAAAAAAAGCAAATCCAGAATCAGGCAAGATAAGGCACATTTGGGGTGGTAAAGAACTCAAACAAGTCAGCAAGAAAAAAACCAACAGTTCATTAAAAGTGGGCAAAATACATGAACAGAAGCTTTCCAAAGTTAGACAAATGGCTGATAAACATATGAAAAAATGCTCAGTGCCACTAACTTTCAGGGAAATGCAAATCAAAACCGCAATGAAATGTCATCTTACACCAGTTAGAATGGCTTTTATTAAAAAGTTCAAAAACAATAGATGTTGGTGTGGGTGCACAGAGAAAGGAATGCTTATACACTGTTGGCAGGACTATAAATTGGTACAAACTTTATGGAAAACAGTAGGGAGATTCCTCAAAGAACTGAAAGCAGACCTACCATTTGATCCAGCAATACCACTACTGGGAATTTGCCCAAAGGAAAAGAAGACATCATTTTTCTCAGAAAGACATCTGCATTTGAATGTTTATTGCTGTACAATTCACAATTGCAAAGATAAGGAATCAACCCAAGTTCCATTGATTCATGAGTGGACTAACAAAATGCAGTGAATGTATATCATGGAGTGCTACTCAGCCACAAAAAAAAAGAATTAATGTCTTTTGTAACAATTTGGATAAAACTGGAGACCTCCTCAGAGAAGTATCTAAAGAATGGAAAAAGAAACACTACAGGTATTGGTTATTATTAATAACTATCTGACGAGAACAAGTGTGCAGAGAGGGAACCAAACTCCATGGAAATCAAGCAGCAGAGCAGGGAGGAGGGGGCTGATGAAAACTGACCTAATGGGTACAGTGAACACCCTTTAGGGTGATGGGCACACTTCCAGCCCTGACTCAGGCATTATAAAAGTGCTCCATATATCCAAAATCATTTGCACCCCCATAATATTTTGAAATAAAAAATAAGCAAATTATCCACAATTGTCATTATTAGGAGTCATATATTTTACATCTAATGCAAATGTAATGATAACTCTATAGCTATTATTGCTGGGACACTGACCAACCAATAATTTAGCCTTCTTAAATAGTTTCTGAACTGGAGGGATGTGAACAGGGAGGGAAGACAGGAGAGGTTGCAGTTCTATTAAAAGCTTATGAATTCGTGACTTGAATACTATGAAACAAATAGAAACTGTCCATTCATTGTGGACATATTTCATGTTATTTGCATTTTTCTTTATTGATAATATAGGAAAGATGCTATATCAAGGCCCTTTAAAATTTCCATATGAGATTTAAGAATAATTCAAGTTTTAAAGTTGCCAAATCCTGTCAATTCCTCCTATTAAAGCTTACAAGCTCTTTCTCCTCTCTCTTTTTTTTCTTATGCCTTCAGTCTGGAATATTCCATTCTCAAGGCCCAAAGCCTTGCCAAAATACTTTACTACTTCTCATTTTCTGTTTAAAAAAAATCCATCCTTGCCTCTTGTCTCTAACTTGCTTACAGGAATCCTAGACAAACTGGTCCATGCACTGTTCCTATACATAGAGATTTTACTTCTTACTTTTTTGAATAAGCCAATTATTTTATTTATATTTAAATGCCACTTCTTTTTCACTATGCCCTATCAGTGGTTACTTACTTTTTCACTTTACTTAGTGTATATATATATATATATATATATATATATATATATATATACTACTAAGGTATTATTATTATTAATATGCCTTGAAACCCAAATCATGTATACCTATAGTATATTTCCTACCACCATAAATTAACTGAAGCTATCTGTTATTTTAATTTTCTTAAAAGGCTGGACCTAGAACCATAATGGCAAAATGAAATATGTAGCATATTTTCAATAAAATTTTGTTTTATGAAAGAATGAATTATACTGAATGATATTCAGAAAGTTTAAATGGGCGTTGAGAGAGTAGACTTATCCCATTTTCACTGTTTTCTGGAAAGTGTTAATATTAACAAACTTATAGCTTTGTACACTAAGAAATATTATTTAAAAACATCAATTCTTTATTACTGCTGTATGCTGAATCATGTCTCCCTAAATTTTACATGCTTCAGTTCAAATCGCAATGTGATGGTGATCTGAAAACGCAGCCTTCAGGAGGTAATTAGGTTTACGTGAGAGTCTAAGGGTAGGTTCTCCTGATGGAATTAGTGGTCTCTCTTGATTTCTCTCTTTGCCATCTAAGGGCATCATGAGAAGAGAGCTGACTGCAAAGTAGGAAGCAGGGAAGGAGTCTTTCTTCAGGAACCAAATGGGCTGGCACACTGAACTTGGACTTCTCAACTTTTAGAACTGTGAGAAATAAATTTTACAGTTTAGACTACTTGGTCTATTGTATTTTGTTACAGCGTCTGACAAGACTAATACAACTAGTAACACAAAGTTTTAGGTATTTATTTTATAAAACATTCCTAATATTTTTATATAAACGTTTGATGCACTTGAACTACATGTTGCAGAGTAACCCAATTTAGAGAAGAACAGGCAAAAATTACTGGCGATTCTGGGAACTACTGATATAAAAATTTGCTTCACCATTATTTCACTTTTTCTTTCAGGGGTAAAAGAGTTATGTAGTAAATACATAACTTCTATATGCTTTTCAAATTTCTAGGAGTATACAAATTTTCTTTTAATGAACTTTGCATCCTAATGTAATAGACCAGAAAATATTTTCATATAGTTTTGACATATGTAGAATATAGACTTGTTCAAGAATGCATTTACTTCATCAGAATAGAATTTATCTATATTCTTCACTTCTGTGTTATTTTAACTAATTTTGTGTAAAGGCAATTCTCACTTGTTTTCCAGGGAGTAATAGTGCTGAGATTGTAAGCAATTACAGTTTGTTAAAACTATTTGTTAAAGAGACTCTAGGAACATGATTGCTTCCCAAATCCTTTGAAACATGTCATGGCAGATAGTTCCTACAATTGGAATGATGATGTTATTAATAGTAAAAATAAAAGTCTATCTATAATGCTACTCTATTTTTAACAGGTGGCTAAAAGTTGGTGCAGGTGAAGAGATAAGAAATGATCTAGGATGCTTGGCTAGTGAGGTGATAAAAGATAATTTGTGTTATATTTGTCAACCTACATGGGAAGTTCCAATAATTTATGAAAAACTAATGAGCTTTTAAGTGCTGTGTTGAATGGTGCATATTACATGAGACCTGCATTCTTTTTTTGCTATGCAGCTTTAGTAAATTTTCCCTTCATGTCCAGTTTTTAGGTATGATTTATCACGTTCTAGATGGGAAATGAGGCCTGAAGTAGTTTTCTCTCTTGTCTTCCATACCCCATGAATTTTCTGATTTCACTTTTAACCTTTTTTTAAAAAAATTTATTTTTTACTGCTGAAGTTTTTAGAGTCAAAATTTTATTTTATTTTATTTTTTATCACCCTCAGTAGAGTGCCGTGGCATCAC
Source organism: Loris lydekkerianus (assembly GCA_963574355.1). NCBI lineage: Eukaryota > Metazoa > Chordata > Mammalia > Primates > Lorisidae > Loris > Loris lydekkerianus. The sequence goes on along the minus strand of CAUYPK010116541.1, from coordinate 52,674 downwards.
ACAGCTCACAGCAACCTCCAACTCCTGGGCTCAGACGATTCTCCTGCCTCAGCCTCCCGAGTAGCTGGGACCACAGTCACCTGTCACAACACCTGGCTATTTTTTGTTGCAGTCTGGCCAGGGCCAGGTTTGAACCCGCCACCCTTGGTATATGGAGCTGGCGACCTATCCACTAAACCACAGGCACTTAGAGGCCATAGGCCTAGAGTCCAAATTTTATTCCTAACTCTCTTCCTCAAAGAATGCTGCAATTTCATCCTCAAGGCAGATATTTTACTACTGTTACAGTCTTTAAAGTCTACTACTCTATTACCCCTAAACTGGTTCCTTTGTTGCTTGACTGAATTTGTACACTTTTTCCCAAGTGACAAGATAAATTCCAGGAATTTCCCGATTCTATTGGGTAGTAACCATTCATTAACAGTAGTTGTGACTACATAATTGATTACATGGGTCTCAAGTTTAGATTTTTTCTGTAAAGAGATAGAGATAAAGTATTTTTGGCTTTGTGGGCCATATGGTCCCTGTCACAACTATTCAACTATGCTTTGTCATGAAAGCAGCATAGGCAATACATAAAGAGATGGTTGTGGCTGTGTAATAATAAAACTTTAGTTACAAAAAATAAAACCCCACAAAATATAAGCTGTGGGCTGGATTTTACTCATGGATGATAAGATGATAGTTTCCTGACTCCTGCTATAGACAGTGTGATAAAAACCAGGAAATGAATATTTCTCTCTTTAGCATCATCTAATAGGATGGTAAAGTTGGCTATCTTGTATTTTAGTTCAAGATAGCATAGCAATACTATGCTAGTGACTATGCAAGTAAGGACATAAAACGTTTAAAGATAATAACATTTAAATGATTATTTAATTTAAAAATTTCTTTAAGTGTCTACAAATTCAAATGTTTGTAGAGAAAAAGTAAATCTATTAATGATAAAAATCACATTTCCTCGTATGTACCATACAGGGATATCTAAACCATGTTCCTCTGGCTTCAGCAAATCACTTTATGGAAATGTCACTCAAATTTTGTTTGTCATCCTAAGTTATATCTATAGCTACTTTTCTACATTTCAAATGCATTCTCAGATTTTTCACTTGGCTAACCCTGCCATGGCCTCAAATGTGAAATACATACTTTCCAAAATTATCTCTACTTTTAGGCCTAAGAATTTTCATCATTATAACTATTCTTAATATTAACCTAAAAATGTTAAAGACTTGTATGATCATCTTTAACTCTTTTATTTTATTCTTTCTAGTGTGTGCCACTGAGTCCTAAAAATATTTTCCTTTATCATATGTTCAAAATCCATTTACTTTTGCTTATTTTTACTACTGTGGCGATTATTATTTCAACCTTGCATTTCTACAGCAGTGTACTAGCTGGCGTTCAGGCCCATGTGTCTTATCTTCCTAATTTATTCTGTACACGCTGACAGATAAAACACTGCTTTCATCGGATTCTTGCTCACACCACTTATCGAACAAGGTCTAAAATACTGATCCTGACATTTATAGCCTTCTACAAAATCACCCCAGGCTCCCGCTTACATCTTCAGAGTGTCAATCTACTCACTTTTCTTCACATTTAATGTTTTTGTTTTTCTTACCTCGAACACTTAGTTTATAGACTTGATCTTATTTTGTATTCTTTTCTTCTTTCTACTTTTAATATTATAGTACAAGTCAAGTCCCAGCCCTTTCGCATCAAGTGATTGGTTTTTACAATGGTTCAGTTTCAGTCTTAATTCCTACTTGTTGGTGATATTACCAGTGATCTCATTTCCCTAACAAATATGAGCTCCCCGCTTTAAATATCTTCATCCTTTCCTAACACTCATGCATTTTCTACACAATCTTCTGAATGTAATCACAGTTGAAAGAGCAATTGGAATTAGAAAGACTGCTGTAATAGAACAGAGAGTGCCTTCTCTATATCTTTGCTGATTGATTTAATGCTTACTTTTAGTCATTATAAAAATGTAAATTTTTTTTTTTTTTTTTTTGCTTTTTAAATTTCTGATCATCTAGGGATGCATATGAAACTAACAACAATTTGGCAAGTTAATAATGCAGAGTTCTGAGAACGGCCACACTGTTAAAAAGAAAGTTTGCTTTTTTTTTGTCATTAACAAAAAGTGATACTTTACATTCTTAATTCTCCCCATTTTATTTTTTTCTGTAGGAATAAAACCTCTAAGAAAAAGAAATTGTTCAGCTACCGAGGCAACAAAGACAAAGATTGTATTCATACAGAAGAAGTTAAAGGGGTTCTTCTGAGTACATTTATGCAGAAATCCACTCGTTCTAACGCAACTTTCTCTTCTGAGATATCCTGAAAATGTATAAGATTGCTGAGATTCAGTAAGCAGTCTGACATATGTGCCACAATCAGAAAGTCTTATCTAAGGATAGGTCGAAAAAGAGGCACCAGCAATAGGAAACCAAGAAAGAAACAATCAGAAAGGCAAGAGAAAGTATCTTCACAGAGGGAGTGGGTAACGGTATCAGACACTAAAAAGCAGTCACCCAGGCTGAGGCGTGAACAGTGATTTTCAGATTTGGAAGTGAAAAGGTCACTGATAATCAGAGAAAGAACAGTTTCTGTGCAGATAATATGTCAAAAGGCAAAAGGCCCGCGTTAATATTGCTGCTTTCCTGCCTACTATGATGCCTATGGACATGTACATCCACTGGGGCTAAGAACTAACAGGAAGAAGGAAGAATTAACATTTAATGAGACAGCATGCACCAAGTGCGGGCTGTACGGCTTTTATGTTCTCCGAATCATCCAAGGTTGTGCGTGTTATAAGTAATAGAGTTGGAACTTAAGGCGTTTGCACGCTTGCACTGCTTTACTGTATTGCTTCCAGTGGTGTTTTATAAAAACATGTCTTTTGTCTGCTTTACCTAATTTTATTTCACACTTCAATCTCTGGACATTTTTTGAGCATAGATGCTCAAAAATTAAGAATAAAAAATTGGAATAATTCTAATCATTTGGTCCAAATCCCCCGCCCACTTTATTTTCTGTCTAAATAAACTGAGACCCAGAAGTTTAATGGGAGGAGTGAGACTCGCACTGTATTAGTGACAGAAGTGGGACTCAAACTTAGGTGTCCTGATTCCCAAACTCACGCTTATTTTCCTAAACCCCATATAGGAACCAAAAAGAACACAAATGTATGCTTGATTCAAGAAAGAATCGATTTTTTTTTTTTTTTTTTTTGCAGTTTTTGGCCAGGGCTGGGTTTGAACCTGCCACCTCTGGTATATGGGGCCAGCGCCTACTTCTTTAAGCCACAGGTGCTGCCCCAGAATCAATTTCTTTAAGAATGATTTGGGGTGGCACCTGTGGCTCAGTGAATAGGGCACTGGTCCCATATACCAAGGGTAGCAGGTTCAAACCCGGCCCTGGCCAAACTGCAACAAAAAATAGCCGGGCGTTGTGCCGGGTACCTGTGGTCCCAGCTACTTAAGAGGCTGAGGCAAGAGAATCGCCTAAGCCCAAGAACTGGAGGTTACTGTGAGCTGCGATGCCATAGCACTCTACCGACAGTGACAAAGTGAGACTCTGTCTATAAAAAAAAAAAAAAAAAAAGAATGATTTGAAATGGGGAGAATGACTTTCAATTTTATCTACCTAAGTCCCTATAACTGCAAAAGAAGCCAGAGTTATTTTTTATTTAAAATAGATGGTGAGAGACATAGAATTATAAATGAAAATTACTCAAACCCCCCTAAATAACTAAGTAGTTATGATTGTTTATAAATGAAATTTTATGTTTCAAATTAAGACTTCTAAAATAAAGAATATAAAATAGAGAATTTTTAAAAAAATAAAAAAAAACTTTTTTTTCAAAATACAAAAACGATTTTTCACTATAAGGAAAATGGGGTCCAATATAAAATCAGCAGAAACTAGATTTCTGCTCCCATTTGTTCAAACTTTTGTGTCATCATGAAATACATAATTCCAAATGAGGAGCAAAATATATTTTATGAGTAAAGGTGTCTGCAGATTCAATTACATATTAAGCCACATTTTAAGTATATACTAGAAACTATATGCTAAAAATAAATGAGTAAAAATAATCATGTACTGCTTTAAAAACTGAACTTAGTATATCAATAAATAACATATTCCATGTTTGGGAATTTATAAATTCCCTATAACATCTAAATAATTATGGCAAGCTCAAAATATCTTCATAACCCATTCTGTCTGCACCACTAAATGCAAGATTTCATGTTATTTAGTGGTGCAGACAGATTGCAGTTCACATATTACAGATTTTGAGTGAACAAATTTGTTTAAAATTCAGAACAGAGTATGAACAGGCTTATGGATAGCCATGTCAATGTTTGGAATGTCACTGCTGAAGAACTTCTGGGAAACTTAACCAACTATAATACATTGTATGCGTGCGTATAGGGAAGTAGGTACAAATTTCATTGATTGTTAAAGTGGCAGGCAAAAGTGTTACAGAATATCTTGATTTAAAAAGGAACAAAAAGACTAGGTATGGTGTAATCTTAGCATTTTGGGAGGCTGAGGTCCAAAGATCACTTGAGTCCAGGAGTTTGAGACCAGCCTCAGCATGAGTAGGACCCCCTCTCTACAAAAAACAGAAAAATGAGGCAGGTATGATAGTATGTGCCTATAGTTCCAGCTACTTGGGAGGCTGCAGCAGAGGATTGTTTGAGTCTAGGATTTTTAGGTTGCAGTGAGCTATGATGAAGCCCCTGGACTCTAGCTGGGCAACAGAGAGAAACCCTGTCTCAAAAACAAAACAAAACAACATAAATAAATAAATAAAGAAAGAAAGGTTCAGTGTACCATTTATGTCATAACTGACAGCATGGTCTGATTTTCTTCCAGATATGAAAAAGGGGAAAATTCAGGAGTTATGATCTAATGCCAAAGAATAACAGCACAATTTAAAAAGAGAGGCTGATATGTTTCCGTGTTGTGCTATTTTGTAGAATGGGTCATAGCAGATTCATATCCATCCTGCTCTATTTGCGAAGCATGGCTTCCGAGCAACAAACACATCAAGACAGTGGTTAAACCTAGTGATAATGGATGGGGGCTCCCACCTCTTGCCTGTCGTCCAGGCCCACATCCTTCCTGTGCTCCAGGGCTGTCCTGTTGCACGCTCCAAGGCACTAATTGGCATCTGCGCCATTTGTGAGTTTTCCATCTAAAAGAAAAGATGGAAGGCCAACAGAGAGAAAGCAAAAACGTCAGGCAAATCACAGAGATACAGCAGCATGAAAATACGACTTTGACCATGGCAAATGGAAATTTATTTAACTATTCTGTGTCTTATCTAAATTTAAGTTAAATTTCCATCAAGGTATTATAAGAAGCAGCATTAAATGTAAAAGTACTTTTCCTAAGTTCTCCAAGCCCCACAGAGGACGTTTAGCCTTTTAAATGATGAGGACCACTATGAGGTACAGCAGACAGCACCAAAGTGATGCATTCTATTTAAATAAGTTATATTTATTTTTATTCAAATTTTGAAACTGTGCTCAAGTTAGGATTCTTTTGTATAACACTCTTTGGTTAGCACTGTAGGAGCAACTCAGCACTGCAATTATAATACATTTTACAAAAACAAATTCCAAAAATAAATAAGTTGGTGCTAATAGTCGTCAATATGCATGTAAACATACAATTATCCTATTTGTCATTTCAGAATTAAAGACTGATGCATGAAGATGGTAAATTTGTCATTCACTTCATCTTAAATTACTATTTGGTGATTATACTTTCCTTTTATTGATGCTATAATACAGGGTGGGCATAAACTAGTAAACTATTTAAATCCACATGAACTTTACGTCCACCTTATATTTCATTTGGTGTCAGGACTGCAATTATATACTGTATCAAGTTTCAGTTAGATACTGTGTTAATAGTGAGAAGACAAAATTTCTCTAATAAATTATCAAGATGATACATCCATTCAATAATTATAATTTCCTTTGGGGTGATGAACAGAAAAGACATCTTACTGCCATCACTGAGCTAGAGATGTCATTTCCTGAGCCCAGATATGAGCATTTATGAAAAGAAACAGGTTTTCTTTGTTGCCAGGGGAGAAATGCTTAGGCTGTTCTCATTAGGCTATTTCTCCTAAGTGAAAAAAGAATTGCTTCCTACAGCATGTGTGTTTCACAGTTATCTATCACGTTCCTCATTTCTTATAGTTTATATCAACATAAGACATGTCCTCCAATTCCTGGAGCTAATACAATAGGTTGGAAATCTACACAGGTATTTGTTTCCTTGGAGATAATTTCAGAGGCAGAGCAGCTCTCCCGAAGAGACGACGAACGGCAGATAGAGCCACAAACACCCCCAACTCCACCGAGCCTACGGAAGGAACACGGTTGACTTCCTTCCTCAGCCTTTGAAAGGTTGTGGACTTGAAACATGTTTGCTCAGCCCATCTCTCACGATACTTTTTCTCTCCTGTGACTCCAGGACTTTATTTATTTTATTTTTATCTTATTACAAATAAGATAATTTATTACAAATTAAAGTGAGGGTGCACATGCTTAAGTTACACTGTTTTCAATTCTCAGGTAAAGCTGAAGTTGTAGTTGAGCCCTCGCCCAGGGGCGGGCTGAACACCCTCACATGTGCACTTTCTTCTCTGAACCGATTACCTGTAGCTTTGGCACACTGGAGGTGCCTCGCAGGACTTCTCTTCATAGAGAGGATCTGAGCAGTCGCGGCCCCCGTTGGCTGGCATCTGAATGATGACCCGATGTCGAGACTGCTTCCTGACTCCAGAGTCCCCTGCAACAAGGCAGGTTTTTAACCTCGTTACTTTGCACTGACAAAAAGAACCTCCAGATACTAGTCTGTGCATTGAAATTACATTGCTGGCAGCAACACATGCCTTGACATCCCTGAATGAGTGGTTTTATCTAGTCTAATAATTCACTAAATTCTCCCAAAGACCACTTAGATCAAAAACTCAATCAACTCATACTTAAAAATGTGAAGAATGGACAACAGTTCCGGAGTCAACCAGCCTTCCTAGTGTGCAGTTATAATACAATGTAATTGCTCTTTTGTATATTTCTTTTCTCTTGAGAAAGATGACAGATCTAATTAATTTATTTTCCTTTACCTTAAATTTATTTTCATGCTATTTTTCCTAGCCCTGTTCACCACATGGGACTCATACACATGTAATGAATGTTCTTTAGGAGAATATATTCAATGCTATGATGTGAAATTGTTATTTCTTTGTTATTCACTTAATTTGAAATGCATAACTTCTAAGTTATTCAAATCATTTATTATTCATGTTAAACAGTCTAAGATCTTCAATTCAGGTCACACTCTAAACATCAGGGCTCTAAGTAGTGAAATGAAAGTGTTTTTTTTTTATAGGCAGACTTTTTAAAGAAGCAGTCAAAACAGCAATCACCACTGTAAGTAAATAACTCCAAATTACATTAAAATATAGAAAAAGAATTAAGATTTACCTTCAGTAAAGATATCCATTTGACAGTATTACTGATACAAGGATGTTAATTTTTTTTGTATTAAAAGCAGATAATGCATTAAATTTGCTAACTTTAATAAAATATATTTTAACTTTGATACATTCTTACATGCATGGTACAGGGTTTTACTTACAAAAGAGTTCCCTAAAGAATTACACTAATAGAATTTCCCCCGATGTATTTCCATAATTTTGTAAGATCTTTATGTATTTGGTACTTTAGACTTTTAAAGGGTTATCAACCCCTAACAACTGAAGTTTAACCAGAAATAAAATTAAATCTTTTCAAAGATATAATGGTACTGGAAAAAATATGATTTAACAATCTGAATTTTCTCACAAAGAAACCTCTTTTCCCGTGAAATCAGGGCATCCTTCAACATGGTTTGGGCAAATGACTCCCTAGCTATCTTTAGAGTTGATTCCTTTATTAGATGGAAGCATAGATCAGATTAGTGATTACTAAATGGCTGACTTCATAGGAGAATCTCTTTAACTACAACAATAGTTCTAGGCCTATACCTTGCACTAGTAAACCATTACCTTTGGGAGTTGGAATTTGGAATTTAATTTTCTAAAAAGCTTGCCAGCCCAGGTGTGGTGGCTCACGCCTGTAATCCTAGTATCCTGGTAGGCCAAGGTGGGTGGATTGCTTGAGATCAGGAGTTGAAGACCAGACTGAGCAAGAGTGAGACCCTGTCTCTACTAAAAATAGAAAAGCTTGCTGAACGTTGTGGTGGGTGTCTTTAGTTCCAGCTACTTCGGAGACTGAAGCAAGAGGATCGCTTATCCCAGGAGTTTGAAGTTGCTGTGAACTATGACACGATGGCACTCTATTCAGGGTGGCAGAGTAAGACTGTGTCTCAATAAATAAACAAATAAATAGAAAATGAAAAGCTTGCCAGGTAATTAGGATGAAGAGCCAGGTTTGAGATCTACTGGAATACACGAGCATGCATGTCCCTTTGCAATTTTAGATTCTGGGTTCACATGCAACTTTTTAGTATTATTACCACCACTGGGGGAAACTTGTACTATTTAGGATCGCATTAACTATTTTAATGAACATCTGGAACACTACAGGTAATAAAGTTGGGAATTGAGAACTGGAAGTACTAAACAGCAGAGAATTAAAGTATTTGAAAATTTTTTCAGGGACTTTTTAGTGTGACAATAGTAGCTTGAATGCCAGCTGCAGCTTTTACATATCAAATCTGATTTATCTAGGGAACATCTAAGAATTGTTAATAGGACTTTTAATAATTTGCTAATGCAATCTCCACTCATTAAATTGTCCAAATGACCCCTATTTTAAGGCCCAGGTGATAAATTCCTGTAATACTCAGAGCTAAGAAAAATTTTGTTTCCCTTGACAATCTGTTAAGAATCCATTGTGCTTCTATTTTTTGCTTTGGTCACCAGACTCTCAGAGCTAATTTTCTTCCCAATTGAAGGAGCTTCCCTTAACTTTGATTTTCTAGTATTTTTTTTCTCTTTCTTTCATCCTCCTCTCCCTTTCACTCCCTGGATCCATCCTTCTATTGTAATCTATATTATTTTCTTATGTTTATGATCTGTCATTAATCTTCTTTAAAAAGTACAAAAACTAAATGACCATTCTCTTAAGATTTTAAGCATTGGGGGAGAGAGAGAGATTTTTCATTGTTAACAGAAGGAAAAAAGAGGAAAAATAGGTCTTTGTTCCCCAGGTGGTCAAAATTCTTAGAAGCAATTAGTCTCCAACCTGCAGACAGAAAACAGACACGGGATTGAGACCAAGGGATCTGGGGACTGGGGGGAGATGATGAGTCCAGCAACTGTGGCACTTTACAGACTGAAGCTCCTAGTCATTAACTATCTGATGTCACCTAGAGCAGAGCCAGCACTGTTCCAATCTGTGAGGCAGCAACCAAACGATAGTGCTTTGATTCTATTTTGTTTGATTTAACAGAAAGAATGTCACTCTGAGCCATTCTTCTAGTCCCTTCTCACCACAAACTTCACAAGTCTGTATGCGTTATGTAACACTATGATGACTCTTGACTTCCTTAATTTATTCCACAATAGCAATCCATTTGTTCTCATAAAAAGTTCAAATTGCTTAACCTTGTGCAATTCACAAGATAGATATTAAGACCTGATTAAAGTGAGATTCTTCAAGCCATAATACCTAGAGAAGAAGTTTAATGGAGTAACACAGGGAGTGTCATGACACCCCTGCTTTTACCCCCTGGGAGGTCTGTTTCATTTCAGTTTGCAGTTGAGAAATTGCTTGTGCACTTAAAGTAACCGCACTGTAGAACTCAGCCAGGGAATAGAGCCCTCATCAGAGCACAGACAATGGGAGAGCTATAGCACACATTAAAAAAGAAAAACGGAAGGTTTCTAACTAATAACTGGAGCTGGCAAACTTGGAATTTTATAGCTCTTATACTTTCCTGTATGTATTTATACCTAATTTATTGTATGTAGTATTACACGTGTAGTATGTCCATTCATGTTTGTGTTTCAGTAACTAGAACAACAGTCACACATAGTAAGTGCTTAATAAATATTTGCTGAATGAGCTTCCTGGAATAGCTATGCTGAGCTCTTCTGTTCCATTTTCTGAAATACTATAGGGTAATTTTGCCTCTTTATAGTGATTTAAAGAAATGGTAGCTCTTTTTTAATGAGATCAAAACCTTTATAAAATTGATGCTCTACCTGAAGAGTTAAATGAAAAAGTATTGCTCCATCTTTGAATTAATTTTCTGTTGAGCTTATCTCTCTTTGAGCATTTAACTTTGTGTAGGATTTTCAAATTTTGTTAGAAAGTCAGTGTAATTTCAACAATACTTGGATTATTCCCATTTCTTACTAAATAATTAAAAAAATCCAACCTCATGTCACTGCTTTATTTTCTTCACAACAGAAGGCTGGTTTGCTATTATACCACTGTGTCCTTCTTCTCAGCCTCAGACAAAACACAAAAGGCTTCTTTGGGAGCACAAAGCATCTTGGCACTGTTAGCCAACAACTGGCCCTTCTTAGCCCTGCTAGCACTCCCCTTTTTTTTTTTTTTTTTTTTTCCAATTTCCTCAATACACAATTATAGTTATTCTTTTAAAATATGACCACCTAGCGTTTCTAAACACTTTTTGTTCTAGAAGACTCAATATAGAGCTGCCAAATAGAATAGGCATGGCTGATCTGTTCCCAGTGACATGAGAGCTTCCAGGAGAGCCAGTTCCCATGTTGACATTCTCACTTTTTTTTGGCCACTGCTATTCCAGGAACACCAGAAGAAAATAGTCTCCCAGTGGCATAATGCATTTCAACTTAAAGCAGTTTCCTACCCAAGCAACCAATCCAAGTAAATCCATTACACCTCACATTCCTGCCACTCCCCATAAGAAATGAGCCTTCCCCAGCTTCAGATCTTCCACCACAACCTGGCACACACACTATCTATGTGCATAACCTGCTCAATTTCTCATTCCTCTCCATCCTCTAACCTTTCCTCTATGGCATCCATTGGAACACACAGTCTCTCACCTTCAGTATCTTCTTGGAAAGTTTCCTTCACATGCCAGTGGAAGCTGGTTCCATTTAGCTATTTCCTAGTCTTTTCTCCTCCCTCCACCTTTAAAAATATCTGACTCCTCTCAGCCCCTGTGATCAACTTTACCATTGGTTATCTACCTTGTAGCACTTGTCTAGAAACACTTCATTAATTTTTGACCTTAGAGCCTCTTTCACTGTGATCCTTTCTCTTCTTACCACTGCCACCACTTTGGTGGCTTTGATAGCCACACGGTTATGGCATTCATCGCACTGGACACTGAAAGGCAGCTATGCTCACCACTATACCATCAATGCCACCTGGACACTGAATTATTGGACGTCCTCCTGTCCAGTGATCTTTTCTTTTATCTTGTACCAATTATTTGCTCATCTGCTAATCTTTTGATGTTGTTATTACTGATAACTGCCTACTCTTGGTGTCATACATCTTTCTGGCCATTACTCCTAACCTTCCGGTTTATCTCCTTTACTTCTTGTCTTACTAAATGTGAGGACTCATCAAATTCAATCGAGGCAGCCATATACTTTTCCTATCATTTTCTCACTATCTATCATCTTTTCATTAACTCGCTTCCATCCAGCCCAAGTTAGAGTCCATACTCAATTATAAGTACTTTCTTAAAAACATTTCTGGTGCCCTATTTCTTTCTCCTGGGAAAGCTCCAACCCTAATAAAAAATCAATTACTGCAGAACCTCTATAGTTAACCCTCTGCCTACATTGACTACCTCCTTAAGTTGACCTAATTTTCATAGACTAGACATGCGTCACACGTTTCTATCAGTCCAGGAAGGCTAGTTCCTTATATGACCTCCATACATTGACCAGTTTGTTACAGTCCCCTGGGTAGTCAACGTACAAAGGTTCGACTCTACATCCCTACATTTCTTCTGACTTGAGGCAGATAAACTTGACTGGAGGAACATTGGCAACTCTGGCAAAAACAATCTCTTTTTAAATACATAACAAAATGGACACTTGATATTGACTAGAAATTCTACTACATATTACTAGCTTACCCAATTTAAACTCTTCAAAATTATGTCACATTTTCCCCCCTTAAATCCCCTACACTTTCCCCTCTCAATCTTCATACCCATGGCTGAGCTTCCTTTTCACTCATTGAGAGATTAGAACAACCATAAAATGCTTTGTTTATCTCATACCCCTAGAATGTAGGTTCCTGAGAATAAAAACATTGGTTTCCTTGTTTACTACTAATCCCTTACATTTAGAAGAGTGCCTGACACATTATAGTTTCTCAAAAAATCTTAGTAGCATAAAAAAAAAAGAGAGAGAACAATTTCTTAAGCTAATACATATGATGTTTAATGACACAATGAAGCATCTGAAAATAATTAGCAATTTGATCAGTAAATCCCCAATAGATAATAGATAACACAGGATACTGTGTCAGTAATTTTTCTTTTATCACAATCTAAATGTTTCCCACTTTGATATGAGACTAAACTTTTCAGAAACACTGCTTTCAATACACCATTTACTAACTACTGACTCTATGTAGGATGCTGCGCCTTTCCTATGAAGCTTATAATCACTATAGCCTATACAATAAATACTATATCAATTATATAATAGTTCACAAATGGTAAGTGCTCTACTATATATTATCTTATTTGAGCTGTGGAACAACTCATAGATATTATAAGTACGGCTTGGAGAACTTAAGTATCTTGCTTAAGGTCAACTTAAGTGGCCACATCCTGTATCCAAACTAGAACTACTGATTCAGAGTCCAATTAATCCATTGCATCATGAAACTTACCACTGTTCTTGTATCACAAAACTAAAAGTGCGTCCTGATACATATCAGAGTTAAGTCCAATTTGCTCTTCTGTAACTTTTATCCATCCTCCTTTTCAACTTTGCATCTCCCCTATCCTACACACACTATGGCTTCTAGTGGACAGGGCTTCTCCAAATTTACATTAAATAGGATTTTTGCTGATATATTTGCTCTCACAATGATTTTTCCATTCCCTTCCCTAGAGCTCTTTGGGTTTTATCATTAAATCTTGTAATTGAATCAAAGTCTTACATTATGTAGTCTAAGTAGAAGAGTTCCATTTTTTTTTTTTTTTTTTTTGCAGTTTTTGGCCAGGGCTGGGTTTAAACCCGCCACCTCCGGCATATGGGGCCAGTGCCCTACCTCTTTGAGCCACAGGTGCCGCCCAAGAGTTCCATTTTTTAAATGAGATCAAAAGCTTTCTTTATGTCAGGGACTGAATTTCCCTATAAGACTGCCAGTATTCTAGTTATATACAGGAATCAACAAATAAGTAATTCAGTAAGTATTTATGCATATATATGCAAATGAGTACTAATTTAGTTAACACATGTATGCCATTCTCAATCTACTTATTCCCTCATTGCTCTGCTAAAATGTTTTCTGGAGTGTATTATGCTTTTCACATTTTTTATTTTATAAATGATCAAACAGAAAAAAGTAAATCTTTTTCTTAGTGCTGTACAAATCACAAATTTAAAACTCATATTTTTCATTTTCAAGGATGATATTTTTATGAGTAAAAAACAAAAAAACCCTTTATTTTTAAATTTCCTTCCCAGGCCCTTACAATCATAACACAGAACACAATACACATGAGCACTTTCAGGAACTTACAGAAGAAAATTCATAGGCTATTAAAATGGTTCCTAATTCCTAGATACATTCCAATGTCCAAAATTATTTTCAAATAAAGGTCTAAAGAAAGGAGAACAATTCTGATTCTTCGCTTTTATTGGGTGATTGTTTGAAAATAAATGTAATGAAATCTTTTGTTACTATTTTTAAAATTTATTTCTGTGATATACTTTGCCAGGGTGGGGAACTTGCAGCATTAAGGAAACTTGCCTCCCTTCTCTTTAAGTGTGGGCTTTTGACTGAATCCATATTTTATAAAAAAAAAAAAAAAAAAAAAAAATCCTTTTGTTGTACTAAAAGGGGCACATCAGCTTAATTTGTGTCATAAAATTCATGTCAGTCTCACCTCCTTTGCTACATTAAAATGAACAATCTTGAAATCAACCCCTGGTCGAACAAGTCAACTTTTATTTTAAAGTACTTTATACAATACAAGGAAATAGCCACTACAAGGAAAAGGTAAAGTCTTCCTACTTTCAGAAATTTCACTTAAGATTTATATTAGATAGATAATCATTTGGTTATAAATGTAACTATATATGTTTTGAAATTATTAGTAAATGACCTTATCTCACACTAACACAAAATATCAAGTAGAAGAACATCAAGAATAAAATTAGTAAGTGTATTAATTCCATGTAATAAGAACATTTTTTAACCAAAGTAATGAATAACCAACAATTACCATAGAAATGTTAATCTATAAGAAAGTACTATCCTGTTGCCAACTGTGGTGAAACCAGAGGATATCTAATGTTATTTAGCTTTTAGGAAAATAAAGAAATAAAATAAATCAGGATAAAAATATCAGAAAATGCCATTCCATACTCAGGTTATGCTATTAATATTATTTAAAAAAGTTAATACTTATAACTTCCTTCTCCCTTAAAATCTATCTAAATGCCTTAAAATGTTTTTAAAATATTTTTAAAACTTAATACTTTTAAATGTATTTTAAATGACTTAAAATATTTAAGAAGTTAATACTTATAACTTCCTTCTCCCCTTAAAATCTATCTAAATACCATAAAATATTTTAAAAATAAAAATGTTCTATTATTGATAATTTGATACTTAGAAGGGTTTAAAACAGAAAATGCACAAAAAGGAACTTATGTTTCAACTATAGTAGAACCTCCATAATTGACCACCTCCCTACCTTGACCATCTCCTTGAGTTGACCTAATTTTCATAGAGCAGACATGTACTACACTTTCAAATCATTACAATAGGGCTAGTCCCTTATGTTGACCACCTTTGAATGTTGACCAGTTTGTTGCAGTCTCTTGGACAGTCAACTTACAGAGGTTCTAATGTATATAAAATGGCAATCACATTATAAAAAAATTCATTGTTAAAATTTATAACAGCTATTCTAAAAGATTTAAATAAAATTTGCAAATTTAATATAATTGTTAAACTAAAGGCTGATTCTTAACTGAATCTAGTTAAGAGTCAAGAGCATATATAAAATAAAAGTGCAAGGAGAATTTAAGAAAATTATCTCTATTTGTTAGGAAAGTAAAATAGGAAATAGGAGATAGTAAGACACTGTCAAGAAAGTTGCTCAGTTACTGCGTAAACCACCTGGAGAATGTTGATACCTTTCTCAGCAACAATGAGGAAAGACTTTTCTGGAGGATAAAGGAAAAATTATCAAAGTATCTAGTTTGATGCTAAGGAGCCTTTGTCTTCAAGTAATAAAAGCGAAACTAAGCGAAACTGGGAACAAATACTTATCTTCTAAATGTCTCATGACACATTACATGTTGGCAGGGAAATAATTTGATCCTTTCTTTCTTTCACTCCCACTTTCGGGACTGCATCATTAATTCTGTAGTCAATCTGGTCCTATGTTACTTCTTTTCTTTTTCTTTCTTTCTTTTCCTTTCTTTCCTTTCTTTCTTTCTTTCTTTCTTTTTCTTTTTTTTTTTTTTTTTTGGAGTGCCCTGGCATCATAGCGCACAGCAACCTCAAACTCCTGGGCTTAAGCAATTCTCTTGTCTCAGCCTCCAATTAGCTGGGAGTACAGGTGCCTGCCATAAGCCCGGCTATTTTTAAGAGATGGGGGCTTTGCTCTTGCTCAGGCTGATCTTCAACATGTGAGCTTAGGCAATTCACCCGCCTCGGCCTTCCAAGTGCTGGGATTATATGTGTGAGCTACCACGCAGGGCTCCATGTTATTTCTTGCCATTAAGTATGTTAGAAGCCATGTATATAGATAAGAGCACTGTATATTCTTTTTAAAATACATAAGACCACCATAAATTTTGTTAGAATTAATGTAAAAGTAACCAGTACTAATATAATAAAGTCTAGAATCCTATCACTTTAACATGTCTCATAAAATTTCATATACCAGGTTTTGGTATAAAATAATTTGTTTGATATTCTAAAGCTGTGTTATTTTCTAGAGGGAAATAAAAGCCGGGCTTATGGCATGCATGCCAAACCACAGTTACACAGCCCTGTGCAAGACTCACAAACATTACTCTGCCAGAATAACGTGAAAGTCCTATTGAATGGGTTTTCTGGGTAAATAGCCTTCAGAACTCCAGAGACCTTACCTTCTTTACACGAGGAGGGGCATGACGTCCAGTCACTATATGGGGTCACAATACAGTCCTTTTTACAAGGAAGCAGGCAAGGCCTCACTGTTTCAGGCCGAAGGCTTTCAGGGCACCTAGAAAAAGGAATGGGAAATTATTAGGCCTCTCTACTAAGCTAAAAAAAAAGATAATTTAGTTTCGTTATGATTTTCATTGTCAAATTTACAAAAAATAGTCAACAATCTATACTACTTAACTTCCAAGAACCTTTTTACTTTTGACAACAACTATACAACTAAATGAATTCTTTCAAGTTGAACTTCAATAACACTTCCCAAGATAAGATGTGTAGATTTACTAATAGCAATTATGCTACCTAGAACAATATATGACAATTATGCCTTATCCTCCTGTAATAATATCTCCATTAATAAATATTTGTTCTCTAATATGCTTTAGAAATATTATGTTGAAATTCAACTTACTAATTCAAGAACCCAATTTTACATTTTTGTATAGGCTTTTTGCCTATTATAAAGTTTTCAGGTTATTCTACACTTTTTATTTTTCTAAAATATGTCTAGCATAAAATAAATTATAATGTAATACGTTCTTTATATACTACCTTCTCAAAACTGATCTTGTAATAATAGCTGTGTATTTAGTAATAAATAATAAGATAATAAAAGTATATAAATTATTATGATAAACACTTCTTGCTCTACTCTTGGCTTCACTTAATGTATCTATTCTTAGTTTTTCTTACATTTTGTCCCTAATTTTAAATTATGGGATTTGAAATACTTTTTATATTTTTATAAGCTATAAGCTGTAATATCTTCAGGGGAACAAGAAAACATAGCTATGAATAAATTAAAAATAGTCCCTCAGTAACTTTAAAATACTGTGTGCTTGACATCGATTATAGTAACATTAATTGAATTAATACTTTAAAAATATAGCAAAAAATGTGTTGTACATTGGAAAGACAGGAGAAAGATAAGAATGTTTTACTTTATATAAGGTTTTCAATCTCTAAGAAATAATAGGAATCTGATGTATGGGTTTTAAATATACTGTCTTATTAAAATGTTTATTATAGGATTTTTAAATTTCCCAAATTTTCTCTGCATTTTCATGGTTGATACTACTATTGCAAGCAGTCAATTATGAAGCATTAACATTAGAAAAAATTTATATTGGAAAAATAAAATGTAATAACATAATTCATATTAATTCAAAGTAACTTATTCTGATTTGTAAGCAATTCTCTTTTGAGGTTGTATAGTTCTCTGCCAACTAAATTAACAGGCATTTAAGAAATAATCTAAACAACCAGCATAACTCTTGTTAGAATAAATTGGCAAATCAGCGGGAAATAGAATTTAGAAATACTCCGTATAGGAAAAGCCAAATTTTGTGTAGTTCCACATAAATTGTCTTTTATCAAGTAAGTTAAATTTTCAGAACTGAACTATGAGTAAAAACAACCGATGAAGTTAACTGATGACTCATACTGAATCTCAGAGTCAAAGCATTCTATAACAGACATACTCTTATTTGACAATGTCAATGTTACTTTCTTTGCATTATTATTATTATTATTATTGCTTAATATTTCGATGTAGCAATTGTATGATTCCTTTTCTGAATGTATTTATGTTCGTTCGTTCTTTACAAGGATTTTTGTTTCTAGTCCTTATCTTAAACATTGTTATTGTTATTAAATTTTAAGCCTTTTTAATTTTGTGAAGACAAAAAAATGAAAACCTAATAAACACATGTATATGTAAAAATAAATAAGAAAACCAACCAGTGTCATTAATCTATTTTTCCTTGATCTCTTTATAACATTTTGCTGACACCTCATTTTTGACCTTTCTTGTGTAAGCTTGGATTTTCCTAATTGCTTTGACTATTCAAAGTCATAGACAACAAAGAAATTTAGATGGGAATCCTAGAAGTAAAAATACTGTTATAATTTAGGTTGCAAATCACTAGAATTACAACTTAAGCTGCATTCTTTCTTAATCAGGAAACATACAGCAAATCCCACACATAATCCAGTTAATTCTTTTGGAGCCATGAAATTATTGGTTAGTAATTATTACTGACAACACTCCTTTTCAGTGAGACAGTTTTACAACTTTAACAATGGGAGGGCATTACTCAGCTGCCTCCCATATATTAGCCTGAAATAAATCAATGGAATTTATAATGTTATCATTGACAACTTTCAAATATTCCCTTTTCATTTAGAAATAGACACAGCAAGAGACCTAGCTAACTGTGGAGAACAAAATTACTAACAACAATGTCGTTAAATGCACACACAAAGATAAATTATACAGCCTAGATTACATCCAATAAAATGAATTCCGACTTCCTTTGGGAAGGGAAATGGTTCAGCCAAGATGCTTCCTTTCTACGTTGTATTGTTCGTATTTAGTGTTTGTGATTTAAGTCAAGAAATTGATTTCCCCCCAAATCTTATTCAAGGTCAAATTAAACAGATGTGATAGAAGTTGAAATTTGTTATTGGGAGAATAGATAAGATCGATAACATTGACTTTACCATTGCAAAGTAATCTGTTTTATTAAGAGAGGGTTAAAACAAGTTTTCTATTTGCATTTTTGTTTCAAAAATCTAGTAGTAGAAAGTATCCACTGAATTTGACCTAGATTTTAAGTAAGAAGGGCAATAACATTTTCTTTCGAATTCGCCGTATTTACTTCATTTTCTAGGATTTTAAGGGCAAAGTAAAGCCATTTGATTTAACAAATCTAGAGACGAATCCAGGTCATTGAACAAAGGCTGCAAGGGTATAGCAAAATTTCAGTGATTATAGTGGTGATCCGACATGGGGCTTCTGAATGTCCTTCCAGCTGAATGATTCAGTGATGTTCACCCAGCAGACTCTTTCACATACAGGTTTGTATATATGTACATCTATTCCTCAGCAAAAATATTTTGCAGTTTGTGTGACAGAAATGTCAACAGCAACATTTGAAAGGTGATTGACTATAGAACAGGCATAGACGCTGTGTTCCTGAGATAGATTCATAGCAACCTTGGCAAAATTTCTATTAAGATATTGGTTTGGAGTATGTACAAATAGTCTCTCAATGCATTCAGATATGATTTGCATATATTCTCCCATATCATTTCCTAAATTCAAATGACATAAACAAATAAAATATGGAGCAAAATATTCCCAATGTCTGGAACCCTGGTCGGATAAAAATAACTCACAATGGATTCTTAATTTATCCCGTGGAGTTTTCCAATCCATATACATTATTTTCATTTCTCTGACACACTAAGAATTATCTCAAATTCTTAAGAAAAAACAATTTCTAACATGGATTGAGTGTTAACATTATTATTATGTTTTTCCTTAAATTCTTTCAATGGGTGGAAAACTGAGGTTGCAATGAGTTAGGCAGCAGGTTTAAGATCACACACCATATTAGCCACTTAGCCAAGTATTTAGAAAATAGATCACTTTTACGCCCATGCAAAACTGAGTGGTTTTACTTTTCTTGTTTCACGCGGCTAAGAAGATTTGAATTTTTAAAAATTTATGCTTTCTAAATTTCA
This sequence comes from Loris lydekkerianus, assembly GCA_963574355.1. Lineage (NCBI taxonomy): Eukaryota > Metazoa > Chordata > Mammalia > Primates > Lorisidae > Loris > Loris lydekkerianus. The sequence goes on along the minus strand of CAUYPK010116541.1, from coordinate 32,746 downwards.
AAGAGAAAGAGGTTTTTACACCTTAAACTTTTTAAAGAGTTGATTAATGTTTTCTAATAATTAAATAGCCCAAATATGCCATAACTTGTTCGTATTTCTCAAAAGCATGTATAGCATGCCAACTTTTGAGTTCTTTGTCCTTCCCGCCAGCAAACTGTTTGCCTTGCTGTTACGGTACTCATTCTCACCATGAGAAACTGATAGTTTTCTGCTTGTCATAATACTCATCCTATCCCAAGGCTCTCTCTTGGAAGTAAATGGCTTATTCATTTACCCACTGAAAGATATAATGTTTGGCCTCGGTATTTTTGATATAGTATTTTCCAGGGGAAATGAAAGGCAGATCACAGAAGGCTACTACCCAATTAAACTAGATTGGCAGTCTCCATTGCCTACGGGCATATAGGAGGTCATGGGTGACCTACAATGCTAGGAGTTCATATACTGTCATTATTGATCAACCAGGCCTAGAGCCAGCACTTCTTTCACTGCCTCACCAGCTTAATAAAAGCAGAAAGTGCTACAATAAAACAGAAAGTAGGTACCAGATAGAAAGATTTCTACAGAATTTATGGATCCTAGGTACAAGACTCTAAAGCTATTATAGCTTTATCAGCAGCTGACATTCAAAACAAACAAATCTTACTCTTGAGGACAGGTCTGACAAGCATCCAAATGCTCCACTTCATGAAGCAAGTGAAGACTGAGCCAATGCTCTGCATGGCTGCCCACAAGATTTACTGTTGTCATTCTGAAGCCCTTACTTTTTGGGTCCCACTTGGCCCACGTTGACTCTCACACAGATGACTTTCCTTGTCTGCATGCCTATGGAGCAGGAGGCCTCCCCATTCCAAGTTGTAGTTGTGTTGAAGGACGATACCGAGGTGTCTTCGATGCACTGGCCCCAGGGACCAGTTTGCCAGTGGTACACAGTACAAGGATGCTCATTACAGCTGCGCACCTCTTGCAAAGCACTGCTATTTGGACAGCGAATTCCACCTATAAAAATGCACAGCGATAGCAGATTAGATGTAGTACCAATGAAACTTTACCATGCTCTGCTCCTTGTGAGTAACACGGCTAACAGCAATAATAATAACTGGCACTGATTTAATGTATTGCCTGTGACCAGCTAGGAGAACAAATTATAAGTTACTCTTACCTCATTTGGCATGGAGTGGCTCAAAATATAAACTCTATGGTGTACATAATATTTGTATTAGGGGACGATGGAAGACCTTAAAGAGAGAAGACCATTGCTCTCTAGAAAAATTGAAAATAAGGTACAAATAAACCCCATGTGCTTGTTGACCAGGAGAAACATGGATATTGAGACTCAAATGTTATTCCCCAAAATGGAAGTCTTAATTGCAGGTTTTTAAATGCTACTTATTTTAGTCTATTAAGGTTAGGGTGATTATAAACAGGGATATTGACAATGCTTGATACTTTACTATCCTCCAGAAAACTACTGGAAAATCATTGAGTAACTATATTTCATATATCCTCAGATCTAAGATGCATCAGCTATGGCATGTACATACTATCATTTAATGTATTCCACCAAAAAAAAATGCTGTGAATTAAAATATGATACAATGTGTTGTGGTCAACTCTAATTTTTCTTACATACTTATTGAAATAGCTTTGTATGGCTTAATTACATAAATTTTATATCATTCTTTTGCATTAAAAGGAAAGGTATCCCTAAAACCTCTGTACATTGAGTCCAAATCTTTCAAGTTACATTTCAGTTCATGTACTGCAGTCTGTGTTCTTCTATAAGTATCATCCTCTGTGATATCACGAGTATTGGCAATGCAAGATTTCTTTTTTTATTATTATTAAATCATAGCTGTGTACATTAATGCAATCATGGGGCACCATACACTGGTTTTATAGATTGTTTGACACATTTTCATTACACTGGTTAACATAGACTTCCTGGCATTTTCTTATTTATTATGTTAAGACATTTACATTCTACATTTTCTAAGTTTCACATGTACCCTTGTAAGATGCACTGCAGGTGTAAACCCACCAATCACCCTCCCTCCGCCCATGCTCCCCCTCTCCTCCCTCTCCCCCTTCCCCATATTCTTAGGTTATAATTGGGTTATAGCTTTCATATGAAAGCCACAAATAGTTTCATAGTAGGGCTGAGTACATTGGATACTTTTTCTTCCATTCTTGAGATACTTTACTAAGAAGAATATGTTCCAGCTCCTTCCATGTAAACATGAAAGAGGTAAAGTCTCCATCTTTCTTTAAGGCTGTATAATACTCCAGGGTGTACATATACCACAATTTATTAATCCATTCGTGGATTGATGGGCACTTGGGCTTTTTCCATGACTTAACAATTATGAATTGAACTGCAATAAACATTCTGGTACAAATATCTTTGTTATAATGTGATTTTTGGTCTTCTGGGTATATATCTAGTAGAGGAATTATAGGATTCAATAGAAGATCTATTTTTAGATCTCTAAGTGTTCTCCAAACATATTTCCAAAAGGAATGTATAAATTTGCATTCCCATAAGCAGTGTAGAAGTGTTCCCTTTTCTCCACATCCACGCCAACATCTCTGGTCTTGGGATATTGTGATATGAGCTAATCTTACTGGAGTTAGATGATATCTCAAAGTAGTTTTGATTTGCATTTCACTGATGATTAAAGATGATGAGCATTTTTTCATGTCTGTAGGCCGTGCACCTGTCTTCTTCAGAGAAGTTTCTTTTCAAGTCCCTTGCCCAGTGTGCGATGAGATCACTTGTTCTTTTCTTGCTTATACATTTGAGTTCTCTATGGATTCTGGTTATTAAACCTTTGTCAGAAACATAACTGCAAATATCTTCTCCCATTCTGAAGGCTGTCTGCTTGCTTTACTTAGTGTGTTCTTGGCTGTGCAGAAGCTTTTTAGTTTGATCAGGTCCCAGTAGTATATTTTTGAAGCTGCTTCAATTGCCTGGGGGGTCCTCCTCATAAAATGCTTGCCCAGACCTATTTCTTCAAGGGTTTTCCCTGCAGTCTCTTCTAGTATTTTTATAGTTTCATGTCTTAAGTTTAAATCTTTAATCCAGTGAGAGTCTATCGTAGTTAATAGTGAAAAGTGTGAGTCCAGTTTCAGTCTTCTACAGGTTGCCAGCCAGTTCACCCAGCACCATTTGTTAAATAGGGAATCTTTTTTCCACTGAATGTTTTTAATTGGCTTGTCAAAGATTAAATAACGGTAAGTAGCTGGATTCATCTCTTGGTTCTCTATTCTGTTCTAGACATCTACTTCTCTGTTTTTGTGTCAGTACCATGCTGTTTTCATCACTATCAATTTATAGTGTAGTCTGAGGTCTGGTAGAGTGATTCCTCCTGCTTTGTTTTTATTACTGAGTAATGTCTTGGCTATTCGAGGTTTTTTCTGATTCCATATAAAATGAAGCATTATTTTTTCAAGATCTTTAAAGTATGACAGTGGAGCTTTAATAGGGATTGCATTAAAATTGTATATTGCTTTGGGTAGTATGGACATTTTAACAATGTTGATTCTTCCCAGCCATGAGCATGGTATGTTTTTCCATTTGCTAACATTTTCAGCTATTTCTTTTCTTAAAGTTTCATCATTCTCTTTGTAGAGATCTTTCACGTCCTTTGTTAGATAAACTCCCAAATATTTCATCTTCTTTGGCACTACTGTGAATGGAATGGAGTCCTTGACTGTTTTATTGGCTTGGCTATTGTTGGCTACATAAGTTTTATTGGCTTGGCTATTGTTGGCTACATATTGTTGGCTATATAAAGGCTACAGATTTATGAATGTTGATTTTGTAACCTGGGACGCTGTTGTATTCCTTGACCACTTCTAAGAGTTTTGTAGTAGAATCCCTGGTGTTTTCCAGATATACAATCATATCATCTGCGAAGAGTGAAATTTTGATCTCTTCTGACCCTATATGGATACCCTTGATCGCCTTTTCTTTTCTAATTGCGGCGGCTAAAACTTCCATTACAATGTCAAAGAGCAGTGGAGACAATGGGCAGCCTTGTCTGGCTCCTGATCTGAGTGGAAATGATTTCAATTTAAGTCCATTCAATACAATATTGACTTTGGTTTTGCTGTAGATGGCCTCCATCAGTTTATAAAAACCTTTTTTATTTAGTTGAGTGGTTCCCATTTTCATGCTCTTCATTCTTTTGTCTGTATCGAGATTTCCCTCTGGAATTATTTTTTTTCTTCTTGAAGGACCTCCCTTAAATAGTCCTTGTGGCATTGATACTGGAATTTTGCTCTTCAGTAGATTCTTGGTCTTGGTGATTCGAAGAAGGAATCTGCGGACCACAGATCAGTGGTAAGACAGGATTTATTTACAGAAAAGAATACAGAAGCACAAGAGCTCTTGGCAGGGAGAGAAAACCCAAGTCAGGGGAGATGAGTTCTCTCTCTGTCTGTCTTTCTCTAGGCTGTTTGTCTAGGGGTATATATAGTCGTGTGGGGCCCTCAGTAGTTACATTTAGCAGGGCTTGGTAGTTAACATTTAGTGTGTCTGGGACATCATGTGTGGGACATGTCTGGATCATGTCTGGAACAACAGTGTCTGGGACATGTCTGGGTTTTGGTAGTTACATTAAGCTACATTAAGCATGTCTGGGTGTCTGGGACATCCTGTCTGGGACATATCTTGGTCATGCCTGGGTTGCAATGAATGGTTTTCATTCCCAGGCCTAGGAATGGGGCCCTTCTGTCTATCCTCCAGCCTAGCTGGTTCCGCTGCTTTCTGTCACTGCACCAAAACCTCCAAGGCAGAGGCAGCCTGTCCGCGTCCCCCAGCTCCAGGAGCTAGCTGACTTGTTCTGTATCAGCATAGGTCCACTGGTGAGGAGTACTTTCAGCTTTCATATTGCTACAAGCACTTTATTTAAAGTCATTTTTGTTGGATATAGAATTTTAGATCGTTTTTTTAATTTTAATATTCTTCTGTTGACTCACTTGCATTGGTTTTTATGAGAAATCTGCGTCAACCTTATTTATTTATTTATTTACTTATTTTTTTACTTATAATTTTTTTCAAAAAGTTTAAATTTTACAGATAAATTTTTATTTATAGATAAAAAAATGACATTTTCTCTTTATCAGTGTGTTTAAACAATTTGATTATGATGTGTCTTGGTGTAGCTTTCTATAAATTTCCTGTGCTTTGGGTTCATTGAGAATCTTGGACTTGAAGATTTATAGTTCCCATTAAATTTGGGAACAAAATTAGTAATTATTTCTTTAAATATTTTTAGAGTTCCCTCCTCTCTTTTCTCTCCTTCAGGGACTCTGGTTGCATGTATGTTAGGATCACTAATGCTCTGTTTAGATATTTCTTTTTTTTTTTTTTCTGTATATTATATTTTGGGTAGGTTCTGTTGCTATATCTTTAAGTTCACTAGCAGTAATCACATTTAGGGTGTTTTTTATCTCACACATTGCAGTTTTTCATCTCTTGAAGTTTTGAGTATTTAAAAATCTTCCATGTCTCTATTTCAATTTTTGAATATACAGAGTAGACCTGTAATAACTTTTAATGACCTTGTTTGCAAAATCTAATGTCTTTTTCAGTCCTTGGTAAATTTTTTTTTTGCTTGTGGTGGGTTATTGTTTTCTACTTCTTTGCATGCCTAGTAATTTTTATGGATACCAGACATTGTGAATTTTACTTTGTAGGGTGCTAGATATTTTTATATTCCTATAAATCTTCTTGAACTCTTTTTTCTTGTTTTGAGATTAGTTTCTGAGCACTCTACCCAACATACCAGAATATGTGTGTTGTGCTGTGTTATGAAATTTTCTGGTCTGGCTGATGGGAATAGGCACAACTCTCAGCCTTATGTGAGTTCTAGGTACTGTGCCCACTAATTCTTTGAATTGGTTATTTTCCTGATGTTAGGTTGTTTTCTCACATGCATATGCTCATCAGTACTCTGCTGAATATCCAAAAAGGATCATCTGCAGATCTTTGGAGATTTCTCTATGTTCAGCTTATCTTTATTTAATATGCTGTCCTGTGATTTCTAGTTGCCCTGATATCACTTGTTTCTCATATTTGTCTCTTTAGTTCTGAGATTATGTTAGGTGGTGCTTAAGTTTTCTTTTCCTCAGCCATGATCTGGAAGTTGTGATAGTCAGAGGGCTCATGTTGTCAGTTTCTTACTTCTTAAGAGTTCACTAAATATGCTTCTCATTTCTTAGGGATTATTGCTTGGTATCCAGTGTCTTGAAAACTGTTGCTTATATATTTTTTATGGAACTTTCATTTTATAGGGAGAAGGGCAATTCTGGTCCTTCTCACTCTATCTTGATTGGAAGTGGGTGCCCTCCATTTCTTTTCTCTCCCATGTGAAGTCTTATTGGTCAATATCACTTTGGAGACTATTTAAGTGTTTTATACTCAATTTAATATGGTTTGTTGTGATATTCTACTTCTTTTCAACAGTTTCCAAATTTTATTTAATTAATACTTTGTATTATAAAATATATTTTAAAAAATTGTTTGCACAGTCAGTGTATTATGTTTGATAGTTTTATCACTGCCCTAACCATTTAAAACCATTCTTGAGGCAAGCCAGTCACAAATTAAGAAGTTAAATTTGTTGAACATAATAATTTACATACTTTTAAGTGGATAAAAGATACTACTATAGGAAAGTACTGTGTTGTTAAAGAAGGGTAGCAGCCAAGTAGCTCTGAAATAATATACTCTTGAATATAGTAGATGTGAATGATCATAAAACAGCTCATAAATTACTGCATTTTAAATTGGATCACTTTTTATGGATTTTTCCTTTTTTATATTTATTTAAGAGGTTCTGCACCTCCTGGCTAGGCCTTGAGAATGCTTATATATCAAGTAGTGAACTATGTGCTGGTGAATTATTTTATTTTTAATCATCTCTTGAATTTGAATGATAAAATATAGTACTATGAACTAATATGAGAAGAAAGTATCAAAATTCTGGATCACATCTTGCTATAGTGAATACATCTTGTAACTTCAAGAGTTTTCTGGCAGTAAGGGCACAATTGACTGTGATAATTTAAAAGAATCCTTGAGGTGGTATAGTTCCATATGCTGTGGGAATATGTCAATGATTTTTTTAATTTTGTAATTTGAGTTTTTAATGTAGTCTTTTGAAAGCTAGTTGTTAAGCATGGCAGTAAGACTAGAGTTACTTTAGAATTCTTAGGAAAATACTTTTGTAAGAGCAAATTAGAATTAATTTTAACTTTCTTTAGCACTGTCATAAATAATCAGCACCATGAAGCCAAAATTGTGGCAACATTACATTGCTGTGTTTCCAGTATTTAAGCATAAAGGTTAGGCTAGATTTATATTCTCTTGCAAAATTGAACCAAAATATAAATAATTTATAGATTTTTAAGAACAGCATCTTAAAAAATTGAATACCACTCTATGGAGGAGACTGCCAGTTTTCTTCCAGTATCTGTTTTCCTTACTGTCCTCAGACATAGAGCCCTTGCACTTTAGCTGGGGATGATTTCCTAGAGAATATAGATGACATTTCTTAGCTTCCTTTGCAGCTAGGAATTATACCATGTGACAGAGTTCTATCCATAGTATATAAACTGAAGTGATCTGTGCAACTTCCAGATGGTTCATTAAAGGGCAGGAGTGTACTATTTCCTTTCCCTTCTCACTTGCTGGAATGAGCGTATCATGGCAGATGGTCTTAGACCTTGTTAAGGAGACCAGCACTCTTTGTGGCAGATCAAATATGGCAGAGCAACAATATTTTTTAAAAAATCCTGAGACAATGATGATAACTTCTTGAAGCCGAATTAGAGCTTGGGGTCTTGTCTGAACCTTTGTTATTTTGGGTCTCGGCCACATACAGCCAAAGTTATATATAGTAAGTCCTCAATGTAGTGAAAAGGTTCTTGGAAACTGTGACTGTAGCAAAATGATGTATGATGAAGCCTATTTTTCCATAATTGACATAGGTCAGACATCGTGGCTCACACCTGTAATCCTGGCATGCTGGAGGCTGAAGCAGGCAGGATCGACTGACCTCTGGAGTTTGAGAACAGCCTAAGGAAAGTGAGACCACACCTCCTCTCTACTAAAAATAGAAAAACTAGGCAGACATTGTGGGGGGAACATGTAGTTCCTGTTACTTGGAAGGATGAGATAAAAGGATTACTTGAGCGAAAGAGTTTGAGGTTGTTGTGAGCTATGTCAATGCCATGGCACTCTAGCCAGGGTGACTGAATGAGAATGTGTCTCAAAAAAAAAAAAAAAAAAAAGAAAAGAAAAAAAATGCCAAAAAGTAAAAACAAAAACAAAAACCCCTAATTGACATAAACAAGAGTTAAGTTTCTATGGTAAGTGTTTTGGTCACAGAAACATCACCAAACTTCCACATAAAGACCCAAGATACTTCTACTATTAAATTTTCAAATAAATGTCAGTTATACATACATTTAAGAAAAAATAATTTAAAACAAGTCAGATAATTATTTACTTGCTTATTCCAATTTTGGATCGCAGATGGCCAAAGTCTGTCCTGGCAACTTAGGGTCAGGACCCCAGACAGGCTTCTATTTCATTATAGGGTGCACAATTACTCACACCAGGGCCTTGTAGACATGATTCACCTGGGGTACACTTCTTTGGGAGTGAGAGGAAACTAGCAGGTCTTGGAGAAACAGACAGTGGCTCTAGCCTGGAAGTGATTTTTTCTCATCAATGTCATAACAAAATGTTGAATGAAATGACATTATTTGAGGACTTGGCTGGACACTGTTCTTGATGATTCTTTTTTTAAAATTTTATTTATAAGACATGCTGAAGGTGGGGCATAACAGGTCTTGCTTGTAATCCCAGCACTCTGGGAGGCAGGTGGATTGCCTGAGCTTACCAATTTGAGAGTAGCCTAAATCGGAGTGAGATGCCGGCCTGTAGTCCCAGCTACTTGGGAGGCTGACGCAAATCGCTTGAGCCCAAGAGTTTGAGGTTGCTGTGAGCTGTGATGACGTAGCACTCTAAGGAGGGTGGCAAAATGAGACTGTTCCTGAAAAAAAAAAAAAAAAAAGACATGTTAGTAGTTGCTTTTTATAACTGTAAGCTTGAAAGGACAAAGTAGTCTTTACATCATAGAGACCTAAACTTTTTCAAAGGGTTCCGTTTTTTTTAAAAAAAAGCTGTACTAGTTCAATCTAGCAGCCAAGGAGGACAGACAATTAAACCTGTCTGGCTCTTTTCTGAGGAATTTAAGTAAAGATTTGAGCCACATAATCCTTACGATAACTATCTGGAAGAAAACAAGGTTTGGGAAGGGAGCTAAAGTATTCCGCTTTCTTCCATGCTCAGAGTCACCAAATATTTTTTCTATATTCCTGTATTTCTTATTTCTTAGTTGTCAAATTCTAATAAGTCCACTTTTTAGTCCTCATTGTGAAATGACTCCCTGAACCAGTTTGCATTGTTTACTGTTATCCCTTTTGGAAATTATGATATCCGAGCCCCTGGGATATTGCACCACACATTTTTTTCCTCTGCCTGCCTTCTTCCCACATACTGTACAGAGGACTCTCTTTAATCCATCCCTTCACTGTGGGCATATTCTGATTCAAAATAGCAGCTTATGGACATGTTTTGTTGATGCCACACAGATTTCTTTTTAATATTGAATTAATTGTCAATATTTAAAAATCTGGATATCAACATAAAACCCGGATTTTGGCTTTTCTTGAGCCAGGGTGATTTGATCACACTGAACCTACCTTCTCTATAGCATTAGGTGGTTGGTGCCGAGTTACAGCTGCCTCCTTTGGAGGAGGCATGTTTTTGTTTTTATTATAGTCCCCAGCACTCTCTATTGCTTACATCTTGTGTTTTCTTGATTTTCATTGCTTGCTTAACATTTTAGGCATCTAAGTGTCTGATATTCATCTTCCTGGACAATTTAAGTTTTGAATTAATCTTTTCTAAAACTGATTTCTTTTTCCTGCCCCTTTTTTTTCTTTTTTTTTCTTTTCTTTTTTTTTTTTTTTTTTTAGTGGTGATAGGATTTTATTAGACATAAAGGAATACGGAAGGAGTAAAACCACCAAAGCTTCTGGCAAAGGGGAAGACCCAAGTTGGATGTCTCTCTACCCCTTCCTTTCCAATTCCAATTCCTCCTTCCTATTCTTTTTCCTACTGTCCTAATTAGGCGAAGAAGTTGTCTTACCTGGGTTTCCTTACAATAGAATTCTAACTGGCTTTTGTGCCTCATGTCTTATTAGATCCTCTGATCACTCTCCACACTGTTTCTAGAATAACCTTTCTAAAATTAAAATTACAATGTTTCTATCCAGCCTCAAGGCTTTGAGTGGCTCATCTGCCTTCTAGATGATTTCAGACTCTTTGGCATTGGTGTGAATATGAAATGTCACCTTGGAAAACAGTTTAAGTAGTTCCTCAAAAAGTTAAAGCAGAAGTTACTATATTACTTCGCATTTCTACCTCTAGGTATATACACCAGGGAATTGCACAAGTATTTCCAGAGAATAATGTATTTATGAATGTTCATAGCCATTTATAATAACTAGAAAGTAGAAACAACTTAAATGTCCTCTATCTGACGAACAGATAAGCAAAATGTGACAAGCCATGCAGTGGAATATTGCTGGGCTGTTAAAAAGGAATGAAACGCTGATTCACACCACACATAGATCCACCTTGAAAACATTATGCTAAGTAAAAGAAGCCAGATGTAAGGCCACATATTGTATTGTATATTTTTGTATATATTGTATGATTTCATTTAAATGAAATGCCCAGAGATTAAAAATCAGAGTACTGTTTGACAAGGAAGGGGAAATGGGATGTGACTACTAATGGATATAGGATTTATTTTTGAGGTAATAAAAATATTCTGGAATTAGATGGAGCTGAGAGTTGTGAATCACTGAATTATATAGTTTAAAGGGATGATTTTTCTTTAGGTATGTGAATTACACGTATACCTTAAAAAAAAAGATTAAAAAAAAAAAAAAAAAAAACCTGGGGAATAAAACAAAACAAAATGAACAGAGTTACCATGAGTTCCATGCTCTCAGTCTTATTATCTGTTCACATATTTCTACCAGAAAAATCTTTTCCACTCTTCGCTTCTCACACTCATCTCCTGCATTCCTGATTTTAGTTTATGTTTATTTTTTACATCCTCTGGAATCCGTCTTTTACACCAGTGTTGGATTACTCTTTAACAGGGAGGTTAGGTCAATTCTTCATAGCCAAGCAGGAGAAGAGATTGACTTTGATGAGTTTATCCAAATTTTGCAGTCAGAAAATCTAGAAAGAAGCTCTTCTGAGTACACATGTATTATGTTTTTATTTTATTTATTTATTTACTTTTCCATTTTTTGGCTGGGGCTGGGTTTGGCTCTGGCATATGGGGCCAGTGCCCCACTTTGAAATAAAATATGGTGGGCTAGGTGCAGGCAACTCTTATTATTTTAATTTAGACCAAATATCACGTTACAGTCTTAATCTTGCTTTGCTGCCTCCACTTCCCTTGCCTCTACCCTATGTAGGTTAGGAGCAAAACCTAGGGTGTTTGTATTTCCGAACACCCTAGGAATCCCTTTTCATCTTAAATGATTGCTGTTTATTTTTCCCTCTAGATCTGATGCCTTTCTTTCTTTTTTTTTTTTTTTTCTTCTTCTTTTAAATCTCTACAACTAAGTCCCAATCAATCTCCATAGAAAGTGTCTGGTAACTTTTAAATGGACATCCTCAGGGATACCAAATGTAAGTGTGTGGAAGAGACTACTAGCATTTGCCTTACTGAATATCAAAGATATGAGGGCTTAAAAAAAAAAAAAAATGCTTGTAATTAGATGGCTTCATTGAAACACAACCTGTTCTCTCTCTCTTTCTCTGTCTTTCTCTCTCCCTCTTTTTCTCTCTCTTACACACACACACACACACACACACACACACACTTAAAAAAGCTATTTCAGGGCGGCGCCTATGGCTCAGTGACTGGAGCACCAACCCCATATACTGAGGGTGGCGGGTTCCCACCCGGCCCCGGCCAAACTGCAACAAAAAATAGCTGGGTGCTGTGGTGGGCGCCTGTAGTCCCAGCTCCTCGGGAGGCTGAGGCAAGAGAATCTCTTAAGCCCAAGAGTTGGAGATTGCTGTGAGCTGTGACACCATGGCACTGTACCGAGGGCAACAAAGTGAGACTCTGTCTCCAAAAAAAAAAAAAAAAAGAAAAAGCTACTTCAAAAACAGTGGAAGCAAAATATGTGAGACTTTTCATTTTTCTCAGTTTGTGCACCTGAGGAAAGTGTTAGATTTAAGGCCTAAAGTGGGTATTAAAAATGACACTTTCCCTAACAGAGTTTTAAACTGTTTTCTGTATTCTTCTAAATAGTCTTTCTTTTTCATGTCAGAAAATCCACAAGTTAAAATTCGTGCACCAACATTAACTCTCATTTGGGATTTGCTCAGTATGTGTAAATTGTGGCTGGTTAACATTTTTTCTTTGAAAAATATGATTATTACTTATTTATAAATGATCTCTCCCTCTTTTTCCTTTTAAGACTGTCAGAAAATGAACAGAAATTCTTATTTGTCTCCTGTAGTGTCTCATTTAGGTTCCCAGAATCAGACGCTGAGACAAAAATTTGAGTGTAGGTAGTTTATTTAGGAGACAAAGGAAACATGAGTAGGAGTAGGAAAAGTGGTCAGTAAGGAGTGTGTGTTAAGCCAGCTATTCTTTACTGTTTTGAGCAACTGAACTTTTAATTCTTCTGGGGGAATGAAGAAAACATGCCTTAGAATTTGTCTGCCTGAGAAGCAAGGGAGGTGGGGTATTATATCCTTAAAACTTGTTGAGGACTGCTTCTAGTGGGTGTTATTCCCCAGAGTTTCCAGCTTTAGTGTAGGGCCAGAGAAAATCCTCAGGCAAAGAAATAAAAGGGTTGGCAGTTGGAAGTCTGAAGGGTTGGCATACTTTTAAGTAGTGGTGGCCTGGGGATGTGATCTAGTGTCAGTAGCATCCACTACATATGGAGTTGTTGCACCAGTGAGGGAGGCCAGCTAGTGTGTGAACAAGACCACAGTTTAAGTTAGCATTGCTCAAGCATTAACTCACTCCTCATATAAGCACCTACTGTGTGTAAGTGGCTGTGTAGCCGCTGAGATATGCTAATTCACTTGTATAGGAACTGGCTTGGTAAAGCTCAGGTTCTTTATTTATGGAGATAACTTCTTTCTTTTAGAGTTGAGAATCAATTGAGATAATATTTCTCAAATATTAAAGCAGTACTTACATTCTTTCAAATGTTTAAAGCAGTATTTCAAATTCATTATTATGTTATTTACCCAAATTGACCCTGAGAAAACAGTACAAATGTGGTTAGACCATAAACTACTCTCTTATCAGGGATATGTTAGCCAGTCAAAAGCTTTTTTTTTATTCTTAGGCTGTGTGAATCTGTACTGTGGTGCAGCATGTAAGATAGTAAATTCATAAGTTCCATGAAGAAATAAGGGGATGGTTATTTGAGCCATAGGGATGGTTATTTTTAGCCAGTTGGCAGTGAAGGTGTCCCAGGGAACGTGGATAAAATGGACCTTAAAATAATGGGTAGGAATTGGCTGTGTAGAAATAGGGAATTTATGTAAGAATAGTGCATTTCAGGAGAGTTTGAGGAAAATCCTAGAGGCAGTGCAGGTGAGAACCCACCCAGTGCCCAGGTTAAGTGTTTGAGCTTATGTACTGGCCAGAACAGGGTGAAATTTGCTTGTTGTTAACTAGCTGTCTGGTCTTTTTAAGAATAGGATAAATTCTTAGTAATTTCATCTGCAGCTTTTGATACCAGTGTAGTTTCGTATTACAAGTTATCCAGCCTCAAGGAAAGTAGTGTTCCCCAAAGTTAATCCTTCAACATCCACAAGAAAAAAAGATTCTGATATTAAAATTTGAAGGTGAGCATTGTGGGTAGCTCAATCCTGTAATCCCAGCACTTTTGGAGGTCAAGGCAAGAGGATCACTTGAGGCTAGGAGTTCAAGATGAGACTGGGCAACACAGCAAGATTCTAGCTCTACAAAAATTTTAAAAGCTATTTGGGCAGGGTGGTATGTACCTTTTAGTTTCACCTACTGGGGAGGCTGAGGTAGGAGGATTACTTGAACCCAAGAGTTCAAGGCTGCAGTGACCTGTTTGTACTACTGCATTCTAGTCTGGCTACAGAGTGAGACCTTGCCTCTTAAAAATAAATAAAACTTAAAATCATGCACAGGCTAGTAATTAAACTGTGTTTACAATTCATATGGACATATGATGAAAAGCAGCTTGGAAGTATTTTAGTTTAAAATTTACTGTAGATAATCTTAACAAATGGATAATTTAAATTCAAATTAAAGCATTGGCACTATTTTTAATCTGAGATCTTCCTGATAATAGTAGTAGACCCATTTCCTCTGACTTTTAAGGTGTAATGCAAGACATAGGGTGACTCAGTATAAACATATTCACAGTACATTCATGTTGTGATCAAATAAAGAGATAATTTTTGAATGGTACATGACCTTACTCTGAAAAGTCAATATTACTTTCTCTAGAGTGGAACACAGACCATTCTAGTGCTAACCTTTTTGTATACTCTCCTTTGGACCAAGAATATTCCAACATAGAGTTGCTTAAATTTAAAATAAGCATGTATATATGCTACAGTTACATAAATCTCCCAGAAAGGTACAACTAAACAATAAAAATGGAACAAAGTAGAGAAAAAACTAAGAAAATCAATCTAGAAGTCTTGATGTGTACATAATAGAAAAAAAAAAAGTGAAGAAAATGGAAAGAAGGAAATTAGCAAAGCACTAATACAAGAGAATGTTCCAGAGATGAGTTACTTGAGTCTCTAAAATGGAAAGAGAGGACAGAGTGCAGTGGCTTATACCTGTCATTTCAACAGTTTGAGATGACAAGGTAAGAGGATCTCTTGAGGCCAAGAATTTGAGAGCAGCCTGGGCAGCATAGCAAAATCCTATCTCTACAAAAACAAACAAGCAAAAATTACCTAGCTGTTGTAGCATGTGCCTGTAGCTCCTTCTACTTGGGAGGCTAAGGAAGAAGGATGTCTTGAACTCAGGAATTAAAGGTTGCAGTGAGCTGTGATTGTGCAACTGCACTCTAGCACTCCAGTATGGGTGATGGTGTAAGACCCTGTCTCTAAAAAAATTAAAGAATTTGAGAAACTCTGTGTACCATAGTTGGACTTCATGGAAAGTCACATTAAGAATTAGCAGTTCTGAAAGTAAAATATTTTTCATTTTGTTTAATACTGTGTATTAAATTTCTATAGTCTTTCCTCCTCCCCCCCCCCCTTTTTTTTTTGAGACAGAGTTTCACTATGTCACCCTCGGTAGAGTGCTGTGGCATCACAGCTCACAACAACCTCAAACTCTCAGGCTTAAGCAATTCTCTTGCCTCAGCCTCCCAAGTAACTTGGGCTACAGGTGTCTGCCACAATGCCTGGCTATTTTTTGTTGTTGTTGTTGTTGTTGTTGCAGTTGTTTAGTTGGTGTAGGCTGGGTTTGAACCCACCAACCTCAGTGTATGAGGCTGGTGCTGTAACCACTGTGCTATGGGCGCCAAGGCTAGTCTTTCCCCCCTTTAATGTAATACCTATTAATATTGAACAGTCTTTGAAAATGGCTAATTTGAAGAGCTTCATGTGATGGACCAACCTGGGTACCAATTCTTATATATTTGCATTGATATTGTCTGTTAATCATCCCAAGGAGTTGTATATGTCTTTAACTAATAACACATTTTCCTCAATGTATTTTTGGAGCTTCTCCCACTAGGCATGCTCTGAGCCAGTATATTCTTCAGTCCCCCTACATCAATCATTATACAGAGTTTCATACACTTCATTCCTCATTTTCTACACAGAATTGTATTGCTTGCCCTACGATTCCTCCTAGACCCCAGATCTGTTCAAAATGATGTTTTTTTGGCTTTACCTGAGATAATTTAAAGACTATTCCCCAGACAATCCTGAAAGTTGACTTCCAAAAATACTTGGAGTAATGCCATCAAACTGAGTGGATAACTTTCAAGGTGAGTGGTTTTAAAAGGGACAATAGCTGCTTCAATTTGTACTTTTTCTGTAGAACAAACCATTTGCCTTTTTATAGTTATACGAGGAACTCTGAGGTCCTACTATGTGCTTGTCTCTGTGGTAGATATAGTCTGTTTTGAGCAGAAGTTCATTGTTCAGAGGGAAAGAAAGAACTGTTCAAAAGTAACCACTATAGAAGGTGATTAATGTAGTCACAGAGGGATCAGAGTGCTATGAAAGTATAGAGGAGAGTCTTATGGGACCATGAAAGCACCACCGTGGCAGGAATACTTACAATGGGCCGTGACTGCCACACAAATGATTGAGAAAGGATATTCCAGGCAGAGAGAAGGATATTCATATGCAGAGGCCCGGAAATGTGAAAGAGGGCAGAGAACTGCAGCTATGTGAGTGCCAGAGTGGTCTCCTTACGGGAAAGAGAAGAGTGAGGCTAGGACCAGGTGGAGTCCTGACTGTAAAGGGTGTTATGAGTGCTGGGATAAAGAGTTTGGAGTTTATGGTGGATCACTCTTGATAGGTTGTTAAACAGAGGTAGTCACATTCTTGATTTTTAAGTTTGTTTTGGTGATTCTATGCGGTTCAGTTGGAGTGGGGAGAGATGGGGAAGGTGCTTATCAGGCTATTGCAGTGATCCAGCCAAAAGTGAGTCTAAACTAAGGTCGGAAGTGTGTTGATGAGGAAGAAGAAATGGATTTGAAAGTTATTGAAAAGATGTGGAGGGGAGATGATCAGGCGAATCTGGGATTCCTTTATGTGGGGCAGAGTTTGGATGTTGGTATAATTATTTGTGATGGATTCAGGAGAGAAACACATTTAGGGGGTGTTTATTGAGTTGTGTTCTGTACATGCTGTTTTTGTAATGCTTATTGGTTACTCATTTGTACCTTTATTGATTCCTGGAGTAAATACTCTGTGCGAGATAATGTGCTGGATTCTGAGGGTATGGCATGAAAAGAGAATGTTCCACGTACTAGTGAAACTTAAAGCCTCATGGCAGAGAAGGATATAAATAACTGCCTAATTAGTTAATTAGTAAGTATATAAAAAGAGGACCTAACTCATAAGGCAGTCTGTAGTCGTTCTGGGGCATAGAGGAACAGTCTGCTAAATGACAGAGATTTGGGACTCATTTGGTGAACGGTTGCTAACTGATGCCATTGGTGGGATTGCCCATCTGGGTTTGCAAAATGAGCAGAAAAGAGTGAATCTCCTGGTTCAGGACTATAGGCACATGCCACCATGCCCACATAAATTTTTCTTTATTATTAGTTTTGTTATTATTTTGTTAATTTCTTTATTATTAGTTTTGTTGTTATTTTGTTAATTTTCTAGATTAATAAAGTGATAGAGAAATTGTTGAGAATGCAGAATACATTTAAAATTGTTGGGTATAATAGCAATTACATTGTGACTGGCATAAAAAATTAAGGAAATATTCTTTCATTATTTATAAACTATTATCCAATTCAAGAAAGAAATTTCTCCCTTCATTGATAAGAAAAATATCTTCAAATTGTTAATGTTTCTTCTTCTTGGTGCAAAAGAAAATATCAATCAATATTTGTGTCAGAACATACCAGCAAATGTCAATGAAAGCATTTTGTAACCAACAGTTGGCTATAGGGAATTTACAATGAGAGATATTATATATTTTATTATTATTTACAAATCATGTACTATATTTCCTTTGTATCAGTGGGATTTATTAATGAACATGTATATAGACATAGACACACACATACATACATTTCTATTTTTATGAGAGCCAGTTGATAAACCTTTACCAGCACACAATGGCTGCATATATAGATTGCGAGGAAACTGGTCACTTCTACTTTTTTGAAAAGTATAGCAGAGAAAAGGTGTTCCCTAGGTACTAAGCAGATAGGTAGTCAGAAGACGTTTGCATGTTTTAGGGGGGCATTTTTTGTTTGTGTTTTTCCTTGAGTGGCTACATAGCCCTAAAGTAAGGAGCCAGCAGACAGGGAGAGATGGATGGTACAGGGGAAGGTGTATGTAAGTGATGGAAGAATATGACAAATAAATGGGAGAAAATAAGATGTGTAGAGTGTAGACTATTGTGGGAAAATTAACCTTGAACACAGGGAGGACCCCTGTCAGGATGGGGAATGCAGAACAGAAGATGTGATAAATTCAAGTACATATTCATTAAAATACCCACGTCAGTGAACAGAAATTTAAGAAATGGGCAGGATGAGCTCAAGAAAAGAAACTCAGTAAGATATCAATTAATTTATGAATAAATTATAGAATAAAAGGTGAATACTGTCATTGAGTAGGGCAGGTTTTCATGGTGAATTAATCTCCGAAATATTATGCTTTATTTTTAGTCTGTTTTTCTAGGTTGAAATATTTTAATAAAAATGAGAGACAATTTAAAGGCGCCTCATTGCATTTAAATGCCAAGTGTGCCTTTACCAGCACACAATGGCTGCATATATAGATTGCGATTATTTCTTTTACTTAGCCCTGCAACGTAATGTTACATTTCCATGGACACGGATTGAGTTTCCACAAGATGATCAAAAATGAGATATAATTTGAGGTTGACTAAACCGCATTCATTGCATGCATGGATAGTTTGAACACAAGGTAAAATGTTATCCAGACTGCTGAAGAAAACAAGGCTTATTTTGGAACATGACTTTCTTCAGCATTATAATTTATGACTTTTTCACTTGGATTCTTGCTTTTAACACACCCTTATTTATGTATATGTTCTTCAATCAAAGAAATTCGTAACGTTTTGCTTACACTATCTTAGTTCTATTAGTTTTCCACAATTAAAATTTACAATTTTTATTTTTCCCTAAATTGAAATATAGTAAAATACAGAACTATTTTGTATTTGCATAGTACTTTAAGATTTCAAGTCTTTTCATATCTGTTTATTGAAATACATATTAAATGATTATCCTAAATATTCAGAGATAATCAGTATTGTTGATGCTAAGTATAGGTGTTGATGTTGAATATACATGTCCTTAGTGTGCCATTGTAGCTAACAGTTTTGAGCCTAACACCAGTTATAGTCTAACGGCACCTCAGACATCTGACTGAGGATATTAAGACTTTGGAAGAATAATCCCTCACTCTGGCTACTCTGGCCTAAACGTCATGTTCAAGGTGAAAAAAGAAGAAAGGGTCAGGACAGCACCAGCCAAGTGTATGTCCTGTTTAATAAAAACAGGATAGAGAGATGTTCTCAGCAGAATTCTGATTAGACCTCATTGGTCACCCTCAGCTACTAGAGAGTTTGGGAATAGAAAGTCAATGTTTATCTTTCTCACATCTGTGGATGACAACAGAGGAGAAATTGGTAGAGAAAGGGTTTCATCAGCCAGTCAGCAGTGTTTGCAGAAGGGGATAATCTAATTCCAGCCTTTGCTTATCCATTATCAATTTTAGGCTCTCTTACCTGCAGAGCAGCCTTTTTATCTCCTTATCTCTATGCCTGGGAGAAACTTTGTTGCCTTCCATCTAGACTTTGTTTTGGTAACTAAAGACCTGACTCAGTCTCTTCTGGAGGGGAGGATCTACTTTTCAAGATCTAGATAGAGCAGTTCAGGAAGTAAGACACAACCCCGGACTTGAAAGAAAACCAGTGTTAATGGCATCTCAGTCCTTAGCATGGCTGCTGAGAAGGCACCTGTGAAAAAGATCAGTAAAGAGGAAAGTAACCTGAGAATCTTCTTGATCATACTTTTTACAGCTGAACACTGTAAGCAAGTGTAGCAGGTTGTTTCCTGGTTTGTGTGTAACCGTACATTAAGACTTGTTTGAAATATGTTTGTTTTTTCTTTTTTCCGCAGCTTAACAAAATTAGAAAAGAGCAGAATTGCAAGCAATTGTTTGTTCTTGTACTACCTGGGAGAATTGAGAAGAGATTAGACGTGAATAAATTTATTTCTAAAATTCTGTCTGGATCACTCTTACGTGATTCACATTTGCAAAAATATAACACTTCTGATTGTCTAGGCACAGAATAATTCTTTGTTTTGGATTAATAATTATTTGTTCAATTCTTTGTTTGAGAATTTTTAAATGACAAGAAATTTGCAGTGTAATTAAATTAAAAGCCACTTATTTTGTTATTTGCAAAATTGTATTCCACTATGAAGACACAATGAGGTATAGTTTTTTTTTTTTTTTGTTTGTTTGTTTGTTTTTTTCTGAGATCTTAGTGAGCTCTAGTATTGGGGTAAGTGATTCACATATTTTGTATTCTTGAGGAAGTTACTGTTATTTTTTCCCCTTTGGAGGAATCTGATGCTCCAAGAAATTAGGTTACTTGCCTAAGATTTCAGTGCCAGTAACTCACAGTAGCTGTACTCTGAAACTAGGCAGTGTGCCACACCTGCCAGCTGTGGACCTGTGCTCTTAATAGTAGTAACAATTAGGCCATATGCCAAAGATTTTATAGTGATTTAATCTATTATTCATTAAAATCCTAGAAATTGGTGTTATTATCAATGTTCTTGTTTTATAGTTCAGAACAGTGTTAGAGAGATGCAGGAGCTGTCTCAATTTCTTGAAGCTTCCAGCGTTAAAACACAGCTTCAAACCCAGGCAGTCTGAGTACCATACTTCACTACCCTGCCTAGATGTAGTTGGTCACATATTTGGCTTGTATCTCTATAGTTTTCTATAATATGTTATGTTTCTTTCTTTCTTTCTTTTTTTTTTTTTTTTTGCAGTTTTTTGCCAGGGCTGGGTTTGAACCCACCACCTCCGGCATATGGGGCTGGTGCCCTACTCCTTGGAGTCACAGGCTCCCATGTTATGTTTATTTCTAAAGAGAAAATTTCACACACATTTTGAATTTCCAAACAAGGCTTTAAATGTTTCTTGACAGTTGCGTATTGGACCGTCTTTTAGATCAAATTTGGCAGCCATTTTTCTGGTGTACATTAATGAAAATTTTATATACATTGCTTTCTTTCTTGCTCATATATCCAGAGCTTACATTAGTTTATTTTTTTTAGGTGATTAAATTATTGTTAACACAATTAAATTTATATTATAAAAATTTCAGAATGAGAAAAAATTCAGCAATGATGAATATGTCTGACTGGAAAAGATACATTTTGTGTTACTTGCTAATGTTTTCTGATATGGGTAAAATGATCAATTTTATTCTTCAGCTACCATTTGTTTAAACGGTATTTATTGAAAGTACTGTGTTCTTTCTTATACCATGAATTATGATTGAAAAAAGAGATTGCTGTTTAATCTCAAAGCATAATCTATTTTATTATAGGAACATCCATATAAAATTATAGTTCATTTCAGATCAACAGTGCTTTGATTTTAGTTCTAATACATTTCACATAAAATAATAAGAATTTGTTACATAAAAAAAATCAAGACTGTATTATTCCAGGCACATTTCATAGCCTAACTTTTCTTCACCAAATTCAGTGCTATATTTTATAGTGATTGACTCACATGAGAAAGATCTGTGACTTTTATCTTGCTGCATGACCTTGGAGAAAATTGGCTTAAATGTATGAAAAGATAGCCTTGATTCAGGCTAAATAAATGTACTAAATTTGATGCAGTGAGTGGGATCTATTTCTCACCGCATGGAACCACTAATGAGCTTGGGAAGTAAATGTGGTTAAATAGGCATAGCTGCTTTTTTGTTACAGTAATTCTGAATTGGCCCATTTGCATGAATAGCATTTCAATGAACTTAACTTTTGTAGTTTTAGAACTGACAAAAAGAAACGTAAACCAGACAACAGCATAATAAACTATTTCCAGGTGAGAGGGGTGTAATGGGTCGAATTGTGTTCCTCATAACATATGTTTAAGACCTAAATGCGGTATTTGTGAATATGTGTATTACCTTATTTGGAAAAACGGTCTTTGCAGGTGTAATCAAGTTAAGATGGGGTCATACTAGAGTAGGATGGGACATTAATCTAATATGATTGGTATCCTTCTAAGAAGAGGAGAGAGAGAGAGAGAGAGAGATACACAAGGAGAATACCGTGTGACAACAGCGGCACAGATTGGAGTGATGTGGCTGCAAGCCTAGGAATGCTAACGATTGCCAGCCACCACCAGAAGCTAGGAAGAGGCAAGGAAGTGTTCTCACTAGCGTGTCAGAAAGTGCTTACTTGGCTTGCTGACACCTTGATTCCAGACTTCTCGTTTCTAGAACTGTGAGAGAATAAACATTTGTGGTTTTAAACCACCCAGGGTGTAGTACTTTGTTTTGGCAGTACCTCGGTAAGAATGCAGAGACAAGAGTGAGTGAAGGGTCAGCAGTAGTGGCCATACTCTGAGGATTTGCTCTTTCTCTTGTAATTCTAGACCTTTCCTCCTCTCCCCATGTTGTTATCAGACAGAACAGAAAGTGGGGTTCTATTCCCCCATCCATCACTTACCTTTGCAGTATTAATCTTTCTGGGTCTGATTTGCCTCATTAGTGAAGTGAGTATTGTGAGCTCTTCTGATTAACTATAATAACCAACATTTATGAGATTTTTAACATCATACCAGGGCCAGGACTTAGTTGTAATGTGCTTTCTTTCATTTACTCCTCACAAGAATCCTACGAGGAATGTGTTGTTATCATTATATTGTTATTATTATCCCTATTTCACAAATGAGCCAACTAATAATATTTCTATGTGAATTTTCACCTTGCCTTGTCCCTTCAGATATTTGAACGTGGGAGTCAGTGCTGGAATATTGCTAGTCCTTATGGTTCCTTGATGGAAAAGGTAGTAACAGATATCTGACTTGACTTAATCTGGGTAGAACGGGGATGAAGGCCATTTGGAAGGGGATGTTACATCAACATGGTAACATTTTTTTGTTACCATTTTTGGTTTTTGGTCAGTTCTAAAACTTCAAAAGTTAAATTCAATGAAATGCTATGAGCTCTCTTTGCTCCTGTCATGGTTTCTTCATGTATGGGACAGAGTGTTTATATTTTTAAATTTCTTTAAAAATTCTCTTTCTTCATTATATAGGGTGGACATAAAGTTCATAAAGTATTTTAAACTTTATTTAAAAGTTCTTTCCTCTTACTTTATTGTGAAAAAATTTAATATATTTTCCTTATTTTCTAGCTTGCTCAGTAATTTCACTAACAGGGCTGCTTAAGTTAGGATGTAATGAAGGAATTTAATTTATAGCTGCCATACTGACCTTTATTATGTGTCAGTTACTGTGTGCCATTACCTCAGTGACATGGACTAATTTATCATATTAATGAGCAACTTGGAAGCTGGGTATCTGGGCTATAAGTGGATATTGGTAAGTATGGGAAATTAGGAAACACCTGAACGTTGGTATGCTGAATCTAGGTAGCCTAGGTTTGAGGATGGAGCACAGCATGAGGACTCCAGGTGCATCAGCATGGGGATATCAAAGCTTCTTTCAGAACATTTTATCTAAAATTCTTCCAGAGTTAGACTAATTTCCTTAATTACCATAACTAAGGACAAGCAAAAATTGGGTGTTTCCTACTAAACTTTTTGGTTGCTTATATTCTCTCATTCAAGAACAAGGTAACAATCTTTATATTCTATCCCTAACATAGACCTTTCAGTAAATAATAGTTTGAGATAACAGAAAAGATGTTATATCTGAGATTAAACTGCTTAATAAGTGTATTCTGTGCTTCCTGCTGTTTCCTTAGAGGTTACAAACACTGTGTCACGTGCTTCTAATACTAAAAATTTTTAGAAAATGCAGCAAGAAGTAGTGTTTGAGTAGGTCTTAGAGGCAAAACTGACCTAACCAAGCAATGTATGTTGGTTAAATGAAATATGAAAGACTGTTCTATCTCAGCTGAAGATATTTGCCATAGAAAATGTTTGTTATGGCACAGTAGAGAGACTGAAGCTTCTGGTTTCTTCTACCCAAACTTGTCTTGGTTAAATTTGCCTTCTGTCTTCCAGTCTCTGGAGACATGTCAGTCTTCTGAAGAAATGGGGAGTATAGCAAAGGAAACAGGAAGAGAGTTTGAGGAGCTGAGCCAGTTGACTAGAGGGAATTAATGGGAAAACATACTTGGACCGTGAATAGACATTGGAAAATCTGACTGCCTAATTTGGATTTTCCTTATATACCTGTCATGGGGAAGTGAAATATCTGTTGGACTGGGAGTTAGTGTGTATTTTAGTCATAGCTGTGCTACAAATTGACATTATGACTGGGAAATGGTGTTTTGTGGTCATAACTTTCTTTTTGTTAGAGAGCTGTGGGTTTCTACATTCCCCTTAACCTTTCCCAAATTCATTTTCTACTTACAAGACTGTAGGTGTCATATTGAGAATTCATTTCATACAGTGTTGGTTAATCTTCAGGATGTTTATCATGACCTTGTCATGCTTGCCATCTTTGCTGCCTAAGAATGTTCTCAGGGGCAATACATAGGAAATCTAAAATGTGGATTATGCCTGTATTTATCTGGAAACCATTGTCTAATGGGTAATGATAATGGTGGCTGCCATCTATTCAATATTTATGATTGGCCAGATAACTCACCAGATATGCCACAGGAGAAGATTTTGCCCCTTTGGGACATTTGGCAATTCCTGGAGACACTGAGTTAATACAACAAGAGAGAGGAATGCTATAGGCATCTCGTGTGCAGAGACCAGGGATGCCGCTAAATATCCTACCATGCATATCTCACAACAAAGAGGGGCTGTTCTGTGCATTGTAGTATACTGGCTACTATTGCTGCCAGTAGTACTGCAGTTGAGAAACCCTGTTTTACAGCCTCTCTTTTATTTAATAAATATGCATCCTGATCGTAGACGATGTCATGCCAATTTTTTAGCTGAGGTTCAAAAAGATTAAGTAAATTCTTCAATGTTAAGTAATTCATTAGAGACAAAACCAGCATTCCATTCCAGTCTCTAAAGCCATTTCTTTTAAATTAAACAGTGATACCTAAACACAGACCTTTTCCTTGGGAAGTCTCCTTCACTGTAGTTTCTTCATTTTAAAGATGAGAAGATTTTCTGTCTTTTAGCAGAAGTTTGTAGTAGTATATTTGGGTGGGGGTAGGCAGTGGGAAGAAAAGATAGGGGGTTTGGAGATTTTCAAAAAGTTGAGGTATTATGCTTAAATGTAATATTTTTGGCAAAAATCTGTAGTCATAAGCAGTGTGGGTGAAATACAAAATGTATATTTAGACTTTAGTGTTGCTCATACATATGCATTGTTTTTAGATTAAGAATGAGAGCTTTTAGTTTTTGCTTCTCTTTGTATCTTTCAAAAGAATTTGATTTGCTCTTCTCTTGGGCATGATGGTGATTTGTAGAGCTTGCCGGTTGTTGAGGAATTGAAGACTCTGTGGGTACTTAAGGATGAGAGTTTACTTCCACACTGTGGCTAATACAGCCCAGGGAAGACAGCCACCACAACAATATGCAATGGCAGTAAGGTCGATTTTGGGTTTTGGATTTAAAGCATAACAGAAGATACAGAGATGCGAGAAAGGCTAAATTGCACGTTGGGGAGCAAAGTGTGGAGAGCTCCATGAGGAAATTGTGTTTTATTTACTACATCTCTGGCCACAGATAAATCTCAATTTCAGAATAAAAATGGACAGATCAGTAAGGTTACTGGATAGTAGGAGGTGGGGAGAAGTTTAATTTAAATTGTTTTATTTGGAAACTCACAGTTTATGAGTAGGAAGTGTGGTTTAGGGAAATTTGACACAACTCCCTTCTGTATAATATTAAATTTTGGCCCACTTGCCTTTTGAACAGGGTATTTTGGGACTTGTACATTGAAAAATATAGACTTCTGTCCTGTGTAGGGTAATACTTACCCTTAGAGTTTTACACTTGCATGGAAACCTGTTGGAGACCTGTTGCATGATAATCAGCACACAGGACACAGGCACCTCACTGATTTACCCGGCTTTCATTCTGTCAATTGGTAAATTTAATACAGAAAGGAGGGACAAGGCATGTAGTTGATACAGCCCAGAGAAGACAGGCACTGCAACAACATGCAAATAAAACACCGAAATTATTTCAGAGGAATTGAAAACAGCTTTTAATCAACATTTGGTAATTGAACATTTTAAGGGAGCAATACACAGAGATGTGCTCAGTGTGGCAGTCAAGTTAACCAAAAGAATGCATTCCAGCTTTTCAACATTAATTCCAAAGCATTAAGAACCCTGAGGTCTAACCCTTACTATCCTAGACTAACTAGATTCACACTTATTTTTACAGGTATAACTAATCATTGTAACTTATTTTTAAGTTAAAACGGAAGATATTATTCTATCAAGAGTTTTGGATACTCTGAAACTTAGTAGTTCACAAAGAAAAGATGAGGAGCTCTTGAGGAGAAGATGAGATTGTCTGTATTCTATCAAATCCTGATTTGAATTGCAATTGTTAATATGTATTTCTTTTTCAACCTTTTATGAAATGAAGCTATCCCTGTGTTTCATCAACATGCCAGTTCCCCAGAAGCCAATTTCAAGATCCTTGATTTCTGAGGAATTTAAATACAAGTAACAGTAATTACAGTATTGAAAAAGCCCCCATAGCATTCAATCATATTATATTTAAGGTAAGGAGAGAAAAGTTAATTCATTTTCATAAGCAGTTGAAAGATTGTGCTGGGACTGACTTTCTTTAGAGACCATATGCCTATTTACCAGTAGAATAAACTCTGGTTGTCAGTTATGTGTGTAGGTTGGTGAGAATTTGGATATGTTATGTGAGGGCAGTATTCATGTAGGGAGAGAAGAGGATGGAAAGTAATGGAACTGACACTGGGACTTCAGGCATAACACAGGGAGATGCTGTAGCACACAGGTGTCACAATGTCTCTGGGACTTACATGGTATTATTTTCATTTTATGGTGGAGGGAAAAGCTATAATAACTAGGAAGCAGTTTTTCTACTATTTTTATTTGAAGTAAGAAGTGAAGATTTTTTTGGTTTTGGGGGGGCATGTTGTAGCTGTTAGTTGACTTTAACACAACATTCTAAGGACTTGGAGTCATCCTTAAATACAAAAATTTCTGCTAGTTTTTCTTTATTTAGGAGGAAAGTTTTAGGGTGTTTTTCTTTATTTAGGGGGAAAGTTTTCATACATTTACTTAACGACAGCTTTAAATATTTCCCAGTGGTCCTAAAGAGACTAATGATAGGTTTTGGCACAATGGGCAATTATTTCCTAAAAACTGGCCCACTGCCTGTTTAATTTCTAATGTAACCCTTTCCCCCAACATTAAGTTATTATCTCAGATCAGATTTTTCATTGTTACTTGGTACAGTAAGAGGTCACAACCCTCTTTTTTTCAAAGCTATTTTATCCAAAATGACAAAGGAACATTTGTCAACTTAAAGCCAGAAGTATAAATGTGATTTTTGTGACTGATAGCTCAGCTTCATCTTTGTGTACTTTAATTATAAATAAATGTGCACCCCCCACCCCCCTCATCCCCAATTTAAAACAGGTTGCCTTTAAAGTTCATTTGGAATAGAGTTGTTTAGAGTTTGAAATATTTTTCCATAGAAACAATGTTAGGTTTCCAACCCAACCCACAAAAGCCTATTTAAACCATATTGTACAATTTCTGCTCTAAAATCATCATGGAGCCCACACAACATATATAATCGTATTTCTATTGGGAAAATGCCTTTGGAGTTTAGCTTGGAATAGACTAGAACTTCACTGGAGTAGAACTGGGTATTTTAAAGTTCTCTTGCCATTTTGGCAATGAGAATCAGCATTTCCCCCTGTTAAAGCTAGCTGTGGTTTCCATGACCTGGAGTGAAGACTGTTGTGGTAGGATGAGGGCTAAGGTTGGGGGAACAGGGCATCTTCCAGGGGTGGATACATGATTCAACACACTTTGGGATGCAAGCAAGAGACTTCTGTACTTAAATAGTAGAATTTATTCTCCCACATAAGAAATCTAAAACAGGCAGTTCCAGCAGTGGTTAATTTAACAGCTCAATGAAATCATGGTTCTAGGTTGGATTAGGTTTTTTGAAATCTTTATAATAAACCTCATGATTGTAAGATGTCCCCTAAAGCCATAAGAATCTTGTCCTCATATAACACAACCCCCTAAATGTTAAAGAATGAGGAGTTGTCTCTTAATCTTATTAAATAGGAAAATATTTCCCATAAGACCATTCCTCTAGCAGATTTCCCAGAAACTCAGGTTATTGCTCCTCTCCTCCCAGCAGAGGAATTCTTTGCATATCATTGGCCAGAACTTTGACTCACAGCCTGTGGTGTGGTCAGATTGATTTAAATAACTGGCCCCCAAGAATCAGATTGTTATAAGTGGTGTAGAGTCTAAGTTCTAGACAAATTTTGTAGTTCCATCTTCTAAGTAACCCACCTTCACTGAGCATGTTGCCAGGCTAATTTAGAGATTTGTGGATAAAACAGAAGATGGAACATGATGCCTTCTACATTGTCTGCCACCATGGAGTGATGGCCTGGGGCAAGGGATAGATCATAAAATCTGGGGTTTTATTTTAGCTGTCCAACCAGCTGTGTGATCCTGAAAAAGTCATGTGGTTTCCACTCTCACATTCCAGTTTTTATAAGAGCGGAGATTGGATAGATTAGTTTATTCCTCGATTTATTCACTCAACAAATGTTTAGTATATGAGCACCTCCTTTGTTACAAGCAGTATTCTAGACATGGAGGATAATAATACAGTGGAACTTCAACAGTCCTCCCCAGATATCATATGTTTCTATGTGATTCTGTGTGAGGAGCTGTGGTATGACTATGGGCACTGGGATAGGGATGTGGACCGGCAATGCCTTCTTAGTGTAAACTCAAGGGGGAGTTTCTTGGTCTGGGCCAGTTCATACTGATACAGAATTTCTCCTCTCCTCGGTGTATTCTTGGTCTCAGGAATTGAAGAATGAGTTCATGGACCACAGGTAAGCGAAAGTGGTAGTTTATAGGACATAGGAAAGCTTACGATACAATGGAAGTGGTCCCCAACAGGTTGCCAGGGCAGCTCAGCCATTCAGGGGCTTTAAGCCTTGTTGGACCACCCAAACTTGCTGGTATACAATGATTGGGTCCTTTAAACCTAGCTGGCTTGCATTGATTGGTTTCGTTAAACCTTAATTGGCCTCTGTTGATTGGCTCTCTGTTCATTCTGAGGCGCTTTCTCCGCCCAGTTCCCTAGGGGGAGGCCCACCCCCTGGCAGGTCCTAGCCCGCAACAGCCAGTTTTCAATGACAGCACGGATTGGGTGGGCTCTGTGTAGTCCATGAATTACTCCCCCCACCCCAACCTTCCAGACTTGTCAATATAGAATTATAATTTGCCAACCGACTCCTCTTCTTCTCTAGGCCCATTTCCCTGCCTAAAGCCTTCTGACTCCTATCAAATATCACTTATTATCTTTTGAGAATCCAAGAGATTGATTTATCTGATGATTGACTCGCCTACAGCTAATGTTTCTGGCAGGGTTTCTGCCTTCCTATATTCTTTCTCACATCTTTGCTTCTGATCTCCAAAGAAATAAATAACCTGACTCCTTCCTTCCTTCCTTCCTTCCTTCCTTCCTTCCTTCCTTCCTTCCTTCCTCCCTCCCTCCCTCCCTCCCTCCCTCCCTCCCTCTCTCCCTCCCTCTCTCCTTTTCTTCCCCCCCTTTTTTTTTTGGTGGTTTGTTTTTCAATATAGTTACCCATAGAAAATAGATGGTAGTGGTTTTGGGGAGGGAGCTTTCTCTACCCTTCCCACTTTTTCCCCTTAGACCTTTAGAGAAAGACGGTAATAAAAGTGTTTTACTGAGTTCAGAATACTGAACTAAGTTTTGGTGAGAAGGAAAGAGAAATGTGTGCTGGGGGAAATTCGCTGGTGCTTAAAAACAGCTGCAGGAGTCCAGGGGGATGAGTATACCCTTCCATCTATTTTTTGCCTCAGCCCTGTCCATTCTTGCCACCAGGACACTACCCAGGACTGGCTGGAGTATGGGTGAGGATCACCAACTGGAGAAGGGAAGGGGTGTGAAGGCAGCAGCAGAGATTTCAGGGCCATGAAGGTAGGGGATATAGATGGCAAAGAAATCCTCTGATTGGGAGGTAACCCAAGTTTCTGGGCCTTTCCTGTATGTACCTTTTCCAAGGGAAAGTTTATATACAGAGGAACCTCTGTAAGTTGACCATGTAAGGGACTGTAACAAACTGGTCACCCTATGGAGGTGGTCAGCATGAGGAGCTGGGCCTACTGTGCATGTGGTGTTATGTCTGGTCTATGAAAATTAGGTCAACTTAAGGAGGTGGTCAGTGTAGAGAGGCAGTCAGCTATGGAAGAATTGCTCATGATGAATACATTTGTTCTTAAGTAATGATAAACTCCAAAGCCCTGTGATGATTTCAATGACTTTGCTTTTTAAATCTTTTGGAACATGTAAACAATGTAGAATAATAATTTGTGTCATCTATCTACTTATCTATCTCAGGGGTCAGCATACGCTATTCATATTTACTATTGGCAAGATAATAAATATTTTAAGCTTTGTGAGCCATATGGTTTGTGTTACCAGACCTCTGCCCTTGCAGCAGAGAAGTAACCGTGAACAATAGCTAAGCAAATTGGCTGTGTTCCAATAATACTTTAGCTATGGATAACTTCTTTGTGTTCCTTAATCATATAATTTTCCTATGTCATGAAATATTTTTCTTTTTCTCAACATTCAAAAATGTGAAAATCACTCTTTGTGGATCATGCAAAATTGGGCCCGTTGGCTATAGTTTGTGGACGCTGGGTCTGTCTTTCATCCCATTTATTTGTTGGGCTACTATATGTCTTCCTTTTTCCTTCTTTCATCTATGAGCAAGAATCTGATTCCATTAAATTCTATACATAGAAATGTTCTTATTCATATAGTCAATGTCTCTAAACACTTTTGAAGGAGCTAGAGAAGATTTATTGGCTTTCTAGTATTGATTCACTTCTGTTTCTTGTGGTTGAATTTGTACAAGCCTTAACTATTATCATTTAAAAATATTACATTTAGCATTCTTATAACCAATTTACAATAATTCCTTTGTAAAAACTCCTCGAGGAAGCATATTACATTAATAATAAATTATACTTGAAAACTTGAAAACCACAGGTGAACGATAGTGTTGGGTCAATTTTAACCTCTTGAATAGGTTGCTTGTTTTTTCTGAGTCAGACAGGCAAGACTTGGATAGCTGTATATTACTGTTTATGAGCCTTATCCTTTACTGCAAATCAAGTGTTTATTCCACTCCTGAACTTAATTAGCAGCTAAGAGCTTTGTGCTTTGTATTTTAAGGAAGCATGTGATTTGTTCATTAGTTTAAAAGCAGATTAATTATTATATCTTTAGTCACCATCTGTAAACACATCTATATTGGTGAGCTCTCTCCTGCTGAGTTACCTTGAAATGCCCTGTGGTGTTTTATTAGCTTTCAAGTCTGTGTTTATTACAGTTGGCTGGAGATTTTTCAGTTTAGTTTATTGGCCACAGAAAGTCCAATCCTTCTGTGGAAACTTCCGATTTCTGAGAATGAGGGGTTTATTAGTGAGCTATCGATTTGCTCTAAACATTTTCCCCAATCAAACTGTGTTTCTGTTTGAATTGATAGTAGTAATTTGATTATGAGTTAAGGTTTGAGTAACCTCTGTATTGTCGAGGTTTAAGGAGGAGCAATTAGGATTAAAAGTGGTAACAGAAATAAAAAAGTGTCTTAAAAAAAAAAGTGTCTTCCTAGGCTAAATCAAGCCAGACAAAACTGTTAACTAACATAAGGACACGAGAATAAATGAATAGTTGTTGATGTGTAAACATTTTAATATTATCTAATTTTGGTCTTAACGACAATCCTTTCACCTTCCAAGTGTCTCAGAGAACTTAAGGAATTTTCGTAAGGTTAGTGGTAGAGCTGGGATATGAATCAAAGTTGGTACGATTTGTGAGTTTGTGCCCTCTTTACCAGGGTCTAGGTTAGTAGAAAAATATAGGACACCCAGCTAAATACGAATTTTATATTATCAACAAATAATTGTTTAATATAAGTATGTCCCAACTATGACACATACTATGTCCCAAGCATGGCACATACGAACACCGCAAAATTGTTTGTTGTTCATTTGAAATTTAAATTTAACTGGGAAGCCCTATATTATTATTCTTGCTTGCTAAATCTAGCAGCCCTACTAATATCCCTTTCTCCTCTCCTCTAGGCATTTAGGCTGTCTAGAGACCTTCCCACCCTCCCCACTCCACTTTGTACTGCTGGTTTTGGTTTATTCACCTTATTCTTTGCTTACTTAATTTGAAGTTTACCTGCTGGGATCATTACCTAAGGGCCTTATTGTCTTTGATTTTTAAAGTATCTACAGTAAAATCTGCTAAAGTAATGAATATTACCTATATACTCGAGTATAAGCCGAGTTTTTGTGCCAAAAATTTGTACCGAAAAACCCGAACTCGGCTTATACTCGGGTCATACAGGTTATTTGATTCGGTGCGCTTAGCTTAACAGGTAATCAAGCTAAATCACAAAGGTTAAAATCCTTCAAAACTGGATTCCTCCTCCTCATCATCTGTATGTCCA
>CAUYPK010116534.1:0-16389 GCA_963574355.1 Loris lydekkerianus | reverse complement strand
GCTCTTTGCCTCTTATCATTATTTTGTATACTGTGGCTCTTTGCCAAGTTTGGATTTTGTTATGCTGCTTCTGAGGAGGGACCTCTGAGGAGCGATCTCCGAGCGCGTAGTCGAACTTGTTCGCCACCCCTGGTCTAGTGTAAATGTCCTTATGATAAAAGAACTTTTTTTTCTTCAGGGTAGATGCCCAGTAATGGGATTGCAGGATCAAATGGGAGGTCTAGCTTGAGTGCTTTGAGGTTTCTCCATACTTCCTTCCAAAAAGGTTGTAATAGTTTGCAGTCCCACAAGCGGTCTAAAGGTATTCCCTTCTCTCCACATCCACACCAGCATCTGCAGTTTTGAGATTTTGTGATGTGGGCCATTCTTGCTGAGGTTAGATTGTATATCAGTGTGGTTTTTGTTTGAATTTCTCTAATAGATAGGGTTGATGAACATTTTTACATATGTTTGTTAGTCATTCGTCTGTCTTCTTTAGAGAAGGTTCTATTCATGTCTCTTGCTCATTGATATATGGGATTGTTGGCTTTTTTCATGTAGATTGATTTCTCTAAAGATTCTAGTTATCAAGCTTTTGTCTGATTCAAATATATGCAAATATCCTTTCCCATTGTGTAGGTTGTCTTTTTGCTTTGGTAGTTGTCTCCTTAGCTGTACACAAGCTTTTCAGTTTAATGAAGTCCCACTGGTTTATTTTTGTTGTTGTTGCAATTGCCATAGCAGTCTTCTTCATGAAGTCTTTCCCCAGGCCAATTTCTTCCAGTGTTTTTCCTGTGCTTTCTTTGAGAATTTTTATTGTTTCATGTCTTAAAATTTAAATCCTTTATCCATCTTGAACCAATTTTTGTGAGTGGGGAAAGATGTGGGTCCAGTTTCAGTCTTTTACATGTGGAGATCCAGTTCTCCTAACACAATTTATTAATAGGGAGTCTTTCCCCCAAGGTATGTTCTTGTTTGGTTTAACAATGATTAGGTCGTTGTAAGATGTTAGTTTCATTTCCTGGTTTTCTATTCAATTCAAAGTATCTATGTTTTGTGCCAGTGCCAAACTGTCTTGACCACTATGGCTTTATTGTACAGCCTAAAATCTGGTATGGTGATGTCCTCAGCTTTATTTTTATTACTAAGAACTGCCTTAGCTATACGGTTTTTTTTCTGGTTCCATACAAAATGCAGAATCATTCTTTCCAAATCTTGAAAGTAGGATGTTGGTATTTTAATAGGCATGGCATTAAATAGGTATATTGCTTTGGGAAGTATAGACATTTTAACAATGTTGATTCTTCCCATCCATGAACATGGTATGTTCTTCCATTAGTTAATATCCTCTGCTATTTCCTTTCTGAGGATTTCATAATTTTCTTTACAGAGGTCCTTCACCTCCTTTTTAGGTATATTCCTAGGTATTTCATTTTCTTTGAAACTATGGTAAAGAAAGTTGTTTCCTTAATTAGCTTCTCATCTTGACTGTTATTGGCATATACAAAGGCTACTGACTTGTGGACATTGATTTTATATACTGAGACATAACTGTATTTTTTGATGACTTCCAGGCGTCTTGTGGTTGAGTCTTTGGGATTCTCTAAGTATAAGATCATGTCATGAGCAAAGAGGGAGAGTTTGACCTACTCTGCTCCCATTTGGATTCTCTTTATTTCCTTGTCTTGCCTAATTGTATTAGCTAGAACTTCCAGCAATATGTTGAATAGTAAAGATGACAGAGGGCAACCTTGTCTGGTTTTATTCGAAGAGGAAAATCTTTCAGTTTCACTCCATTCAGTAAAATATTAGCTGTGGGTATGCCATAGATAGCTTCAATCAGTTTCAGAAATGTGCCACATATGCCTATACTCTTCAGTGTTCTAATTGGAAAAGGATGCTGTATTTTATTGAATGCTTTTTCTGCATCTATTGAGAGGATCATATGGTCTTTATTTTTGCCTCTGTTAATGTGGTGGATAACGTTTATGGACTTGCATATGTTAAACCAGCCTTGCATCCCTGAAATGAAACCTACTTGATCATGATGTATGACTTTTTTGATGATAAGCTATAATCTATTGCCTTGTTGAGAATTTTTGCATCCATATTCATGAGTGAAATTTGTCTGAAATTCTTCTTAGTTGGGTCTTTTCCTGATTTTGGTATCAGGGTGATGTTTACTTCATAAAAATTGTTGGAGAAGATTCCGTCCTCCTCAATTTTTTGGAATAATTTCTTTTGTACAGGAAAAAGCTCTTTCTTGAAGGTTTGATAGAATTCTGGTGTGAAGCCATCTTGACCAGGGCATTTTTTTGGTTGGAAGCTTTTTTATTGTTTCTTTAATCTCAGTGCTTGAAATTGGTCTCTTCAGGAGCTCTATTTCTTTCTGGCTAAGTCTAGGGAGAGGGTGTGATTCCAAATATTGATCCATTTCCTTCACCTTGTCAAATTTCTGGGCATAGAGTTTCTGGAAGTATTCAGAGATGATCTCTTGTATCCCGTGGGATCAGTTATTATTTCCCCTTTGTCATTTCTAAGAGGTTAGTAGAGATTTTACTTTACTATTTCTAGTTAGTCTGGCCAAAGATTTATCTATTTTATTTAGTTTATCAGAAAACCAACTCCTTGTTTTATTAATTTTCTGAATGATTCTATTGTTTTCAATTTCATTGACCTCTGATTTGATTTTGGATATTTCTTTTCTTCTACTGGGTTTAGGCTTAGATTATTCTTCTTTTTCCAATTCCATAAAATGGCTTGTGAGTTTGTTGATGAGCTCTCTTTCTGTTTTTTGAGTGTAGGCATCTAAAGTGATAATTTTTTCTCTCAAAACTGCTTTTGCAGTATTCCACAGGTTCTGGTAACTTGTGTCTTCATTGTTGTTATGATCAAGGAAGTTAATAATTTTTTTTTTTTATTTCTTTCTGCACCCATCTGTCATTCAACAGAGGGTTGTTTAATTTCCATGCCTTTGTGTGGGGTTGAATGTTTTTGTTAGAGTTGAGTTCTATCTTTAGTGCCTTATGGTCTGAGAAGATACAAGGTAAAATTTCAATTCTTTGAATTCTGTTGAGGTTTGTTTTTTGGCCTAGGATATGATCATTTGGAGAATGTTCCATGGGGTGATGAGGAAAATGTATATTCTTTATCTTTGGAATGAAGTGTTCTATATGCGTCTATCAAGCCCAGTTGTTCTAGAGTCTCATTTAAATCTCTTCTATCTTTGTTTAGTTTCTGTTTAGAGGATCTGTCCAGCTCTGTAAGAGGAGTGTTAAAATCCCCTGTTATTATGGTATTATCAGATATCATATTGCTCACACTGAGTAAGGTCTGTTTCAAGAATCTAGGAGCATTTAAATTTGGTGCATAAATAGTTAGAATTGAAACATCTTCTGGTATTTTTCCCTTGACTAATCTAAAGTTACCATGTTTGTCTTTTTTTTACGTTAGTTGCTTTAAATTCACATGTATCTGAAAATAAGATTGCAACTCCTCTTTTCTTCTGAATTCCATTTGCCTGAAAAATTGTCTTCCAACCCTTGACTCAGAGTTTTAATTTGTGTTTTTAAGCTAGGTGTGCTTCCTGCAGACAGCAAATGGATGGCCTGTGTTTTTTAATCCAGTCAGCCAATCTATGTTTCTTCAGTGGGGAATTCTAGCCATTAACATTTATTGAGATATTGATAAGTATGGTTGTATCTATTCATTTTATTTTGTGAGAGTCCATTACTTAGTTTTATCTTTTGCATCAGTGTGAAAGTTAGGTTCTGTCCTTTAATTTCTGAGTTCCTACTTTGCTGCTGATCAATTGTGATGGTCAGTGTGTAGAACAGGTTGACATATTGCCTGTGGAGCTGGTCTAGTTGTGGCAAATTTCCTCAATGTTTTTATATCAGTAAATGATTGTATATCAGTACAATGAGTACAATACACTCAGTAAATATTATATATCAATGTTTGTATATCAGGAAATGATTTGATTTGTCTGTCAATTTTAAAGCTTAGGTTGGCAGGATATAAACTTCTGGGCTGGAAATTGTTCTCTTTAAGTAGATTAAAGGTAGATGATCATTGTCTTTTTGCTTGGAAAGTTTCATTAGAGAAGTCTGCAGTCACTCTGATGGATTTGTCCCTGTAGGTCAACTGGCGCTTACTCCTGGCAGCTTGAAGAATTTTTTCTTTTGTCTTGACTTTGGCCAGGTTCATCACAATGTGTCTTGGAGAAGCTCAGTTAGAGCTGTGGTGACCTGGGGTCCAGTATTCCTCTGAAAGGAGTGTGTCAGAATCTTTGGTCATATTTGGGAAATTTTCATTTATAATATTCTCTAGTATGGCTTCTATTCCTCTGGGGCATTCTTCTTCCCCTTCTGGTATTCCTATAACTTGTATGTTGGAATGCTTCATAAAGTATCATAATTTTGTCACTGAAAATTCTGCTTTCTCTCTCTTCTTTTCTCCCTCTTTAACTATCTGAGTTATCTCAAGAACTTTGTTCTCTACCTCCAAAATTCTTTCTTCTGCATGGTCTAACCTGTTGCTGATACTTTCTATTGCATCTTTAAGTTCTCTAATTGACTGCTTCAGTTCCTTCAGCTCTGCTATATCCTTTCTATATTCTTCATATCATTCATATCTTATTTGATTCTGTTTTTGGATTTCCTTTTGATTATTTTCCATTTTATTAGTAGTTTCCTTCATCATTTCCATCATTTCCTTCATTGTTTTCATCATGTATATTCTAAATTCCCTTTCTGTCATTCCTAACATTCCTTTATAGTTGGAATCCTCTGTAGTAGCTACCTCATCGTTCCTTGGAGGGATTGCTCTGGACTTGTTCTTTATGTTGCCAGGATTTTTCTGCTGATTATTCCTCATAAATGATTTCTTTTATCTGTTTCCTTGCCCTAATTTTTCTTTCACTTTCTCTCGCTCTTTAAATTGCCATGCCTGTGGAGTAGGGTTTTGATGAGTCCTTTTGGTACAGGACCAGAAGGGTGAGAAGGTTGAAAAGAAAGAAGAGATAAAAGAAAGAAAAAGACAGAAAGAAAGAAAGAAAAGAAAAGAAAAGAAAAGAAAAGAAAAGAAAAGAAAAGAGAGAAAGGAGAGGGCCTGGGTAAAAGTGAATATTGAAAAAAAGAAGAGAGTCACAGAAAGTGGGAGACAGAGCATTATAGGTGTACATTAGGGTACTTTGACTCAACCTTAAGAAAACCCCAACTTCTGGGGGTGCTGGGTTGGGTGGTTCCCTTGAAGTCAGCAGTTCTTTGCTAGCCTAATTAGACACAGTACACCACCTCTACCACCTCTAGAGAGGAAAGACAAAAATGCTGCAAATCAAACAACAAAAAAAAGCAAATAGAAAACTTTATGGAATAAAATTGGGCAAAAAAAAAAAAAAATCCCCACACAAATAATAGGGGTAGAAACACTAGCAAAAATAAAGTTCCAATTATTGAAAAAGGCAACAATGGGAAATTGTATTTAGACTAGAAAAATTGAGAAATAAAACAAAAAAAAAAAAAAAAGAAAAAAGAAAAAGAAAAGAAAAATCTATAGGGAAATGTTTGAAATTAAAAAACAAAACAAGAACAAAAAAGTAATTTAAAAAAAGTAATTAAAAAAATTCCAAAATAAAGCAGTGTGTGTGTATATATATATATGTATATATATATTTCTTGTTGAATATTGTCTGGGCAACAGGTGTTCTGGGGTGTGAGATGTTAATCACAATGCTGATAGGACTGGAGGCCTCTGCTGATTTCTCAAATCTTGCAGGGTTGAGACCCTAAATCTTTCTTCAGCCCTCTTAAAAGGCACTTTAAACTTCTAAACTTGGCTAAGCAGAAGCTTTCTCAGGAAAGTGGTTGTCATTGGTCACTGCTGAAGTGGTTATCCACTTACCCAGTGTGCCAAAACCAGTCTCACTCTGCCCCTGAGGGTTAGGGCTGTAAGGCAGCTCAGTCCCCACCTTTAGGCTGCTCAGTCACTAGATTACTAGTTCCTGCCGATCCTTGCTCTGTGACCCTGAGGGCAAAGCTTGTGAGGCAGTTCTCTCACAATGGCTCCTTGTGGCCCACAGCCAAACACTATTAGCTCTGTCTGGCTCAGCGGCTTAGTCTGGGGCCCTAGACAATGCTCAAAGTTCTCTGCACTCCTGCCCACCCTCTCCCCAAGGCAGTTCAACTGAGTGCTACGTCCAAAAACATCAAAACAGCTCACAGATAAGGCCTTCCAGTTTGCAGTCTCACTCATTGTAGTTACTGCTACTGGTAGGATTAGAGCAATGGAACACACACAACCACTTGCCAGTTTTCCACTGCTTTTGTCCTCTTGGGGTCCAGAAGTCTCTTGCTGACTCCCTATGTCCTCAAAGGGTTGATCCCACCAGCTAAAGATGCCTGGAGTCTTGTCTCCCCAGACTCATGGTGTCCTCCATCTTGCTCTTCCTCCAACTTACTTTCTTTCTTTCTTTCTTTCTTTCTTTCTTTTTTTCCCCCAGGTCTGGGTTTGCACCTTACTCCTTTGAGCCACAGGTGCTGCCCAGGATATACAATTTTGTCAAGTGCACATGGAACATTTTATAGGATAGATCCTGTTTTAAGCCATAAAATAAATATTAACATAATTAAGAAGATTGAAATCAAATCAAGTATCTTTTTTGAAAACAATGGCATGAAACTAGAAATCTACAACAAACAAGAGGAAAACTGGAAAACTCACAAATATATAGAAATTAAACAACATACGCCTTAACAACAAATGTCTTAAGGAAGAAATCCAAAAGGAAATTTTTAAACAAACAAACAAAAAAAGAAAACATGACATGCCAAATCTTATAGAGTGAAGCAACAACAGTTTTAACACAGTATTTTACATGAAGAAAAAAAAGAAAGGTCTCAAGTAAACAGCCTAACTTTATACCTAAAGAAAGTAGAAAAAAAAGAACAAACAAGCATAAAATTAGTAAAAGAAAAAAACAACGAAGATTATAACAGAAATAGACACTAGAAAAACAATTAAAAAGCAATTGAACAGAGAGTTAGGTTTTTAAAATGATAAATGAAATTGACAAGCCTCCAGCTATGCTAAGATAAAAAGAAAGAAGACTTATATAAAATCCATGAAGATTTTGCACTCTCTGGATGAAGGATATACCTATAACTCTGATTTTAACCATACAAAAGCAAACTAAACAATATGTATCCCCATAAAAACCTGAAATTAAAAAAAAAGAAAATATAAAAGAAAAAAAAAAAAAGAAGTGAATGAGGAGAGTTACAACTGATACCACAGAAATATAAAGATTGTAAGAGACTATTAATCATCAGGGAAATGCAAATCAAAACCACATTGAGATATCACCTATCTCCAGTGAGAATGGTACATATCAAAAAGTCCAAAGCAGCAGATACTGGCAAGAATGAGGAGAGAAAGGAACATTCTTAGTGTTGATGGGGATGCAAACTATCACAACGTCTATGGGGAGCAGTATGGCAATACCTCAAAGAACTAAAAGTAGACCTACCATGTGATTTAGCAATCCCTTTACTAGGTATTTACCCAAACGAAAAAAGACATTTTATTATAAAGTTACTTGCACTTGAATGTTCGTAGCAGCACAATTCACAATTGCAAAGATGTGGAAACAACCCAAGTGCCCATAAATACGTGTGTGGATTAATAAAATGTCTTATATGTATACAATGGAGTACTACTCAGCCATAAAAATTGGTTAACTGATATCTTTTGTAACCTGGATGGAATTGGAAACTATTCTCAAGAATGGGGAAAAAACACCACATGTACTCAATACTAAATTGAAACTAGTTGATCAACATTTATGTACAAATATGGAAGCAGAACTCAACAGAATTCAAGGAGGGGGAGTGGATGGGTAAATTAACTTCTAATGGTCACATTGCACACTTTCTGAATGAAGGGCACATTTATAACTTTGACTTGAAATAAACAAAAAGCAAACTAACCAAATATGTGTACCCCCATAATATGCCAAAATTAAAAAAAAAAAAAAAGACTACTATGAATAATTATGTACCAATAAATTGCATTACCTAAAACAAATGAATAAATTCCTGGCAACCCACAACTTACCAAGAATGAGTCACAAATAAATAGAAAACACAAACAAACCAATAACAAATAAGGAGATTAAATCAGTTATCGTA
Organism: Loris lydekkerianus; assembly: GCA_963574355.1. Lineage (NCBI taxonomy): Eukaryota > Metazoa > Chordata > Mammalia > Primates > Lorisidae > Loris > Loris lydekkerianus. Next base: position 8,221 of record CAUYPK010116534.1, on the reverse strand, counting down.
AATCTCCCAACAAGGAAAAGTCTAGGACTTCATGACTTCACTGCTGAATTCTACCAAACATTTAAAGAAGAATTAATACCAAACATTCTCAAACTCTCCAAAAAACTGAAAAAAAGGGGAAGATTTCAAATTCATTTTATAAGGCTGACATTACCTTGATACCCAAGTCAAATAAAAACCCTGTAAAAAAAGAAAATTATAGGCCAATATCTCTGATAAACATAAAGGTAAAAATCCTCAACAAAATGCTAGCAACATGAATTCTATACCATAGTGAAATAATCAAACACTATGATCAGATGAGATTCATTCCTGACAAGCATGAAAGGGTCAACATATGCAAATCAATAAATATGATACATGACATTAACAAAATAAAAAATAAAAAACATGATCATCTTCTTTTAGCATTTTATTTTTTTTATTTCAAATTAATATGAAGGTACAAGTTTTTAGGTTACCTTGTTCTTAATAGATGTAGAAAAAGCATTTGAGAAAATTTAATATCCTTTCATGACAAAAACTCAACAAATTAGGTACAATAAGGAGGTACTTAAATACAATAAAGGCTACATATGACAAGGCCCAGAGCTAACACCATACATATTGGTGAAAGGTTGAATGCTTTTTTACTCTAAGATCTAGAACAACACAAGGATTCCCATCTTTTTTTTTTATTATTAATTTTATTTATTTTCACATATACATGTGTTCATTAAGCTTCTACTTTTTGCCTTCACAAAATTAAAAAGGCTTAAAATTTAACAACAATGGAAATGTTTAGCATAGAGACTAGAAACAAAAACCTCACAAAGAATGAACGAAGACAAATACATTCAGAAAAGAAATCAAATGATTGCTGTAATGAAGTATTAAGCAATAATAACAATAGTAATGCAAAGAAAGTAACATTCACATTGTCAAATAACAGTATGTCTATTATAGAATGCTTTGACTCTGAGGTTCAGCATGGAGTCATCAATTAACTTCTTTTTTTTTTTATTTCCCCCAAAAGTATCAAAGACTAGACAACTAACATTTATAAATAAAAATAAAAGATAATTTAAAAAAATAGATCATGCAAAATCTTATAGACAATAGAAAAAGAAGAAATGCTTCAAAATCATTCTACTTAATCTGGATGCACCTGATATTAAAATTGGAAAAAATATATTATTATAAAGGTGAAATTACAAACATAATTCACTTATAAATGAGGTTGCAGTATCCTGTATCCTAAACAACATATTAACAAGTCGAAGTAAAAATTAATGTTTAAGTAATGTACTTTAGGCTAAATTGAATCCAATTTATGTGAGAAGTAATCAGTATTTTCTTTCTTCTTTTTTTTCCTTTTTCTTACCCTCATCCCCTCTCTCCTTCTCTGTCTGCTCACCCCTTCCCCCATGCCCCACTATGTTATTAATTGTCATTAATTGTCCTCATATCAAAGTTGAATAAATAGGATTAATACTTCTCCATTCCTGTGATGTTTCACTAAGGATAATGTGTTTCACCTCCATCCAGATTAATACAAATGCTGCAAAATCTCCATTGTTTTTAATAGCTGAATAATATTCCATGTACATATACCACAGCTTGCCAATCCATTCCTGAGTTGAGGGGCATTTAGGCTGTTTCCACATTTTAGCAATTGTAAATTGGACAGCAATAAACAGCCTATTACAAGTATCTTTATAATAAAAGGGTTTGTTTGTTTGTTTTCCTTCTGGATAGATGTCCAGTAATGGGATTGCAGGATCAAATGGAAGGTCTAGGTTGAGTTCTTTGAGGTTTCTCCATACTTCCTTCCAAAAAGATTGTATTAGTTTGCAGTTCCACCAGCAGTGTAAAAGTGTTCCCTTCTCTCCACAATCATGCCAGCATCTGCAGTTTTGAGATTTTGTGAAGTGGGCCATTCTCACTGGGGTTAGATGATATCTCAGGGTGGTTTTAATTTGTATTTCTCTAATAATTAGGGATGATGAGCATTTTTTCAAGTGTTTGTTTAGCCATTCATCTGTATTCTTTAGAGAAGGTTCTGTTCATCTCTCTTCCCCATTGATGTATGGGATTGTTGGATCTTTTATATTGTGGATTAATTGAAGTTTTGTATAGATTCTAGTTATTAAGCTTTTGTCTGATTCAAAATATGCAAATATCCTTTCCCATTGGGTAGGTTGTCTATTTACTTTGGTTCTTGGCTCCTTAGCTATACAGAAGCTTTTCAGTTTAATTAAATACCATTTGTTTACTATTGCTGTTGTTGCTATTGCCATGGCAGTCTTTATAAAGTCTTTTCCCAGGCTGATATCTTCCAGTCTTTTTCCTATTCTTTCTTTGAAGATTTTTTTTTTTTTTTTTTGATAAATAAAACCAAATGTTTATTTACACGAAAGAATTCCAACACTGGATCTTTCGCATATGAAGGACAAAGTATTATATATACACACACAGCAAGGGGTAGCAGGGCTATAATAAGAGAGTTTATAGTTTTCCCACAATTGCAAGTCTACCTTTTCAGTTTCACTGGAGATAGTGGTTCTGCTCCTAACTCACAGACACATTTACAAGACTGAGGAGTAGGTCTTCTCACTGGATGGCATGTGAAGCAAAGGGAAACTAGAAGGAAAAGAAGACAGAAAGCTTAAAATGAAACTCAATGTGACCACATCTCCCATTAGCTCATAGATTTACTAGCATGAACCCCATAGAAGACAATGTATGTTTCCTTTGCAAAAAGTAGTTAAGTTATGCCCTGTAACTAACTGAATTCAAAGTGGTCAAGTCAAACACAACAAAGATTTTGTCTTCCCTCTCCTACTATGGAGTCAGCATGTTGGGAGATGAAGGAGGAAAAGACCAAGGTAAAGAGCTGGAGAGGGAAGGTATCAAAATTTAAAAATAAACTACAACTAAAATCATAAGTGAATGGTTTAGCGACAGGTCAGTAAGACATAATTCATAGTGAACACAAGGTTTTAGGATCTGTTGGCATTTGGGGTAGATTTTCAACATTTCAATGTAATTAAGACATGCTTCCATTTAGAGTCACCAGGATAACCCCACTGAAGCACTTTTCCAGTAAAATACGAAGTGACTAACAGTAACTACACTGCTCTATAGATTGGGGCCTCCCTTTCTTTCTTTCTGCCTTCATTCTTCCCACCTTCCTTGAGAAGCTACATTTTTGTAATCTCTGGAGAAAAGCAAGACATACAACCCCCCAAAAGTATGGGATGGTGGAGGTGGGAAAAAATCTCCACACAAATGCCGTAGCCAGGATTGAGGCTGGTTTATCTTTGTTCTTTAGTTCTTTAGTGATAAGGAACTAAATTGGAAGGGGAGAGAAACATTTGTCCGTGAAATAGTCCACCTGCAGGTAATTTTTCAGGGAATCCCCTGAGTTATGAAAAGTTTGAGTCCAAAAAAAAGAAAAAAAGAAAATCAGCATATTATAATTTTTTTTATGACTGAACTACTATAAATCCACAAGCAACGGTTCAGACATGGTGCTTCTGAAGTGTTTCATTCCTCCCTACCAGGCACAAGCTGCATCAAGGAGAGGGTGGACTCCCCCACCTCAGGCATCAGGAGACAGAAGGGACCCTTACTGTTGAGCACCAGCAGCAGCTGGAATAGGCATCCCAAGGAGGTTGGCAGAACAATCACTGGCAAGCCTGCCAGAGGTCCAAGAGGTGAAGGAGTTGGCACTGAAGAAATCCCTGACATCATGTTGGCACTGCTGACAGGAGTACTGCCCCCTGGCATGCTAGATGAACCCATTCGAGCCTGTTCCTTCAGAACAGTGTAGAAATAAGGATGCTCCATGGCCTTTCTTGTGGTAAGGCATGACTGGTAGTCATATCATAGCAGCTTGTCCAGGAAATCCAAGGCCTCAGGGCTCAAAAGGTTCTGGTTTTTACTGTGGACAAAGCATTCCCATCACTTACGAGAATGTCTGCCTAAGATACTGAAACATGGACCTAATTCAATGTTGTATTTGTGTATATAGTCTGTCCCCACAATCTTGGCTATCCTCACCAATTGATCATAATTGTCATGTCCATGGAAAAATCGCTCCTTCCAAAAGATCATACTTGCCACCATACAAAAGATCATACTTGCCAGCATACAATCAAGCTCTACATATCCAAACTGTAATCATACATCTGATAGTCTACAAGTAGCTCAGGACCTTTAAAGTATAGGGAAGCAACTCGGACATTATATTCTTGGCCAGGATGATAGAACTCAGCCAAATCCCAGTCTATTTGCCATAGCTTTCTGTGTTCATGATCAATCATGACATTATGGGGCTTCACTACTCTGTGCATTATTCCCATGCTGTGACAATAATCCAGGGCCTTCAAAATCTCATACATGTAAAATCAAATATAGTCTGTTAACATCTGCTACAACTGCTTGAAGTCTGTGTTGTTTACATAGTCAAAAACCAAGGCAGGGTTTTGTGACACAGGGTCTTTTACTATGTCTGCCAATGTGATGATATTGGGACCTCTTCTCAAATTCTCCAAAATCTTTATTTCATGATTAATTTTCTTCTTTTTTACTGGCTTGAGAATTTTAACAACAACTTTTTCATTATATGTGATGTTGATGTCTTCAAATACTTCACTGTATTCACCCCAGCCTAATTTTCGAACTAGCTGGTAGTCATCTTGATTTCCCCCTTCCACCACATGTGACTTATAATCCCAGTACTCTGGGGGTCTGTGCATATTAACATCTGTGTAAACTCTGGCCCAGCTTGGCGTGGTTCCCAATATGTCAGACAGGTTGGCAGACAAAGCTGCTCTTGATGTTTAAAGATCTGGCAAGTCATCGTGTTCAGAGGCAGCTGGGGGTAAGACCTTGTTTCAGACTTGTTTTCTTCAAAAGGTGTAAAACTGAGGTCCCCAATTCCTTGCTGATTGTCAGATGAGGCTGGTCTTTGCTTCCAGAGGCTGTCTGCATTTCCCCTCTCAACCTTTCTTTCTATGTGACCCCCTCCAGTAATGGCAGGCTGAGTCTGTTTCATGATTCCAATCTCTGTCTTTGAGGATTCTTATTGTTTCTTGACTTAAATTTAAGTCCTTTAATCATCTTGAATCAATTCTTGCTAGTGAAGAAAAGTGTGGGTCCAGTTTCAGTCTTTTACATGAGGATATCCAATTCTCCCAGCACCATTTATTGAATAGGGAGTCTTTCCCCCAGTTGATGTTCTTGTTAGGTTTATCAAAGATTAGGTGGCTATAAGTTGCTGGTTTCATTTCTTGTTTTTTTGTTTAATTCCAAATGTCTATGTCTCTATTTTGTGCCAGTACCATGCTGTCTTGACCACTATGGCCTTGTAGTACAGCCTAAAATCTGGTACAGTGATACTCCTGGCTTTGTTTTTATTACTAAAAACTGCCTTAGCTATACTGGTTGTTTTTCTGGTTCCATACAAAATGCAGAATCATTTCTTCCAAGTCTTGAAAATAGGATGTTGGTACTTTAATAGGGATGGCGTTGAATCAGTAAATTGCTCTGGGAAGTATAGACAATTTAACAAGGTTGATTCTTCCCAGCCATGAGCATGTTATGTTCTTCCATTTCTTAAAGTCCTCTGCTATTTCCTTTCTTAAGGTTTCATAATTTTCTTTATAGAGGTCCTTCACCTCTTTTCTTAGGTATATTCCTAAGTATTTCATTTTCTTTGGGGCTGTGGTGAAGGGAATTGTGGCTTTAATTAACATCTTATCTTGCTTTTTGTTGGCATATACAAAAGCAACTGATTTGTGGACATTGATTTTATATCCTAAAACATTACTGTATTTTTTAATGACTTCCAAGAATCTTGTGGTTGAGTCTTTAAGGTTGTCTAAGTATAAGATCCTATCATCAGCAAGGAGGAAGAGTTTGACCTCCTCTGCTCTGATTTGGATGCCCTTTATTTTCTTGTCTTGTCTAATTGTGTTGGCTAGAACTTCCAGCACTGTGTTAAATAGTAATAATGATAGAGGACAACCTTGTCTGGTTCCAGTTCTAAGAGGAAAAGCTTTCAGTTTTACTCCATTCAGTAAAATATTAGCTATGGGTTTGTCATAGATAGCTTCAATCAGTTTCAGAAATGTGCCACCTATGCCTATACGCCTCAGTGTTCTAATTAGAAAAGGATGCTGGATTTTATCAAATGCTTGTTCTGCATCTATTGAGAGGATCATATAGTCTTTGGTTTTATTTCTGTTGATAAGGTGAATAACATTTATAGACTTGCATATATGAAACCAGCCTTGCATGAAACCTACTTGATCATGACATATGACTTTTTTGATGATAAGCTGTAATCTATTGGCTGAGATTTTGTGGAGAGTTTTTGCATCTTATATTCTTTAGTGAAATTAGCCCAGAATTCTCCTTTTTGATTTTTTTTTTTTTTTCCTGGTTTTGGTATCAAGGTGATGTTTGCTTCATAGAATGTATTGGGAAAGATTTTTTTCTCCTCAATCTTTTGCAATAATTTCTAATGTATAGGAATAAGCTCTTCTTTGAAGGTTTGATAAAATTCTGGTGTGAAGCCATCTGGACCAGGGCATTTTTTTTTTTTTTTTGGAGTTTTTTTATTGTTTCTTTGATCTCAGTGTTTAAAATTGGTCTGTTCAGGAGATTTATTTTATCTCAGCTAAGTCTAGGGAGAGGTGTGATTCCAAATATTGATCCATTTCCTTCACATTGTCAAAATTCTGGGCAGAAATTTTCTGGTAGTATTTAGAGAAGGATGGCCACTTTTGACACTTTCATTCAAAACAGTATGGGAAATCTTAGAACAATTGGGCAAAGAAAAAGAAATAACAGGCATGAAAATCAGAAACAAAACAATAAAATTGTCTCTATTTGCATATGTCATGATCTTATACAGAGAAAACCAAAAAACTACACGAAAAAAACTTGTTAGAATTCAGTGAATTTGCAGGACATAAAATCTATATACCAAAATTATGTTTCTATAAAGTAATAATGAATTACTCAGAATAATAATTAAGAAAATAATCCATTTACAATAGCATCAAAAAGAATAAAATATATAGGAATAAATATAACCAAGAAGGTGAAAAGTTTGTATACTTAGAAACTACAAAACATTGATGACAGAAATTGAAGAAAACAGAAATAAATGGAGGAATATCCTGTCTTCATGGAGTGGGAGAAAAAATATTGTCAATGTTCATACAATCTAATGATTGATTAAAATAACTATCAAAATCTCAATTTTTTTGCATTAAAATAACTATCAAAGTCTCAATATTTAATTAAAATAACTATCAAAATCTCAATATTTTTTGCAGAAATAGAAAAAGAATCCTAACAATCATATAAAACTGTAAAAGATTTCAGATAGCTAGAACAAATATAGGAAAACTGGAAACATTCTACTTTCTGATTTAAAATTATATTACAAAGCTATAGTAATCAAAATAGTATGGAAAAGGAACAAAAGCAGACATATAGACAAATAGAACAAAATAAAATGTCCTGAAATCAACCCACACATGTAGTGTTAGCTAACCTTTGGCAAAGGCATTAATAATGCACAAGAAGGAAAAGGTAGTTTTTTCAATAAATGGTTTAAAAAAACTAAATATCCATTTGTAAAAAATATAGAAAAGAAAACAAAGAAATTAGATACTTATATCATAAACAAAATTCAGCTTAACTTAAAGATTTAAACATAATATCTGATATCATAAAGCTCCTATAAAAAATAAATTAGGATAAAAGCTCTACAACATTGGTTTTGGTAATGATGTTTTTAAATAGGACTTCAAAATCATAGGCAACAAAAGCAAAAATAAATAAATGAGACTGCATCAAACTATAAAAGCTCTTTCACACTAAAGAAAACAATCAACAAAATGAAAAGGCAAACCACAAAATTGGAGAAAATATTTGTAAATCATATATTAGATAAGGAGTTAATATCGAATATACATAAGGAACTCTTATAAATGAACAGCAAAAAGATAACCCAGTTTTTTTTAAAGGGTGAAGGTCCTTTTTTTTTGTTGCAATTTGGCCAGGGCTGGGTTTGAACCTGTTGTTTTTCACCCTACCTTCTTCCCCTGCTACCCTTATTTACCCTTCACCTTTGGGCCCTGTATCCCAAAAAAAGGGTTAGAGGCAGTTAAATCAGGTCGAGGTCCAATATCACGGGCTCATTAACCAAGAATCTAACTAT
>CAUYPK010116533.1:0-20771 GCA_963574355.1 Loris lydekkerianus | reverse complement strand
TGGGACACTGTAGGCAGTTATTACTATTTGATGAGCATACCTGCCATGCTCATTATTAAAGTAACAGCACTATTCGTGTTCTTTTATAAAAAATGTAATTTCTTTGCTTTCAGAAATCTTTTTTTTTTTTTTTTTTTTTTTTTGACAGAGCCTCACTTTGTCACTCTTGGTAGACTGCTGTGGTTTTTTTTTTAGACAGAGCCTCACTCTTGGTAGAGTGCTGTGGTATCACAGCTCACAGCAACCTCAAACTCCTGGGCTCAAATGATTCTGTTGCCTCCGCCTCCCCAGTATCTGGAACTACAGGCACCCGCCCCAATGCCTGGCTATTTTTAGAGACAAGGTCTCACTCTGGCTCAGGCTGAGCTCATGAGCTGAGGTAATCCACCTGCCTCGGCCTCCCAGCCTGCTGGAATTACAGGTGTGAGCCACTGTGCCCGGCCGTAATTTGGGTTGTTCTGTTTTGTTTTGTGGAGTCTTTTGGTTTTTCTAGATGTAGGATCATATCATCAGCAAACAAGGATAATTTGGCTTCTTTTCACTGGGGATGTCCTTCATCTCTTTCTCTTGTCTGATGGTTATAGCTAGACTTCCAGTACTATGTTGAATGACAGTAGTGAAAGTGGGAACTCTTGTCCCATTCCAGTTCTTCAAGGAAAGGCTTTCAGTTATTCCCCATTCAGTAGGATACTTTGGGTCTTTCTCATGTGACTTTTATCTTGTTGAGGCAAATTCCTTCTATACCCGGTTTTGGAATTGTTTTCTTATGAAGAGATGTTGAACTTTATCAAATTTTATTGAATGTGTTTTCAGCATCAGTTGAAATAATCATATGATTTTTTTCCTTCATTCAGTTGATATGATCTAGGATATTGATTGATTTTACATATATTGAAACATCCTTGCATTCTCGGGATCAATCCTGCTTTATCATGATGAATAATCTTTTTAATATGTTGTTGAATTCAGTTAGCTCGTATTTTGTTGAGAGTTTCTGCATCTGTATTCATCAGAAATACTGATTTATGGGGGTTTTTTGTTGTTATTGTTGTGCTCTGTTTTGGCATCAGGGTTAGTACAGGCCTCATAGAATGAGTTTGGGAGTATTATTTTTAAGTAAGATTGCTTAAGTAAGATTTTACCAACCATCAAAAAGAGCAATACCAATCTTACTTGCAATGAACCCATCAGTTCCTGGGCTTTTTGGGGGGAGGGGGAGACTTTTTGTTACTCCTTTTATGTCATTACTTGTTACTGGTTTATTCACATTGTGGGTTTCTTCCCGGTTCAGTCTTGAATAGGTAGGTGGTACGCGTCTAGGAGTAGATCCATTGAGGTTTTCCAGTTTACTGGCATATAGTTGCTCACAGTAGTCGCTGATGATTTTTTTTGGATTTCTGCAATATTAGTTGTAATTCCTCCATTTTCATCTCTGTTTTTATTTCTTTGAGTCTTCTTTCCTTTTTTCTTAGTCTGGCTAAAGGAGTGTTTATTCTGTTTTTCATTCTTTAAAACCAATATTCTGTTATTCATTTGTGTTTTTCATTTCACCTCTATTTCTACTCTGATCTTTATTATTTCTTGTACTAATTTTGGTTTGGCTGGCTCTTGTTTTCTTGTTCTTTGAGATGCTGCAGTAGGTTATTTGAAGCTTTTCTACTTCACTGATGCAGGCGCAGGTGTCAGGGTGGAGAGTGTCTCCATCCTCTGGCTGGTCTCAGTGCGCCCTCCCTGGGCACCAGCAGAATTGTCCCTGGGACTGTTTTTCCCTCTGCCAGGTACCCCAAGTTTCAGTGCATTGTCCCACAGTCATTTTATTCCCCCTCCCCGACCGCTCAGACTCTCTCTCCACCCTGGGCGCTGGCACAGCACTGCCAGGAGATGAGGGGCTGGCAATGCAAGACTGTTTCTGCCCTCTTCAGTGCCTCTTTCCTTGTGAGCTTAAATCCAGGCAGTGTAATCACTTGCTGGACTTTCTGGCTCCCCTGGAAGTGTTTGGGTGCAGGGATCGTTATTGAGTCCCATCCTGTGGAGCAGTGATTGCTGGAACTTTGTATATGTGCATCTTGCCCTGTCCCCTCCATTGTATTTCAAAAGTATTTAGAAATTTTAATGTGAAAGAAATGGGGAGGCAAAGTCTAGAGTAAGTAAAAAGAAAAATAAAAAATTATTGTTTAGTATGAAGATCACTCCTATCATAGAAAAAAATTCATACCTTAAAAAGACTTCTTTAGGAAATTCATAGACAATTGAAACGTGAGGCCATTTTCAGAAAATAAAGAGCTCGATTTTTGCCCCACCACACGTAATCCATGATTAGGCAACATTTATTAACAAGTATGAGGCAATTTTTTATCTCACCAAAACAACAGAGTGGCAAAGCAGATAAAGTCAATGTTTTAAAAAGCTTCTGTGATTCAAGGACAGGACCAACAGAACTCTGGGCAATTATAGATCCAAAAATACATGGTCACTTGATTTGTGACAAGGATAATAAGTACAGTGCCATGAGGCAAAGACGCTAATTTCAAGAACAATGCTGAGTCATATGAATTATCTATTGGGATTAAAAAAAAAAGTATTTGACCCCCTACCTCACTCCCCGAACAAAAATCACCACAAATGGATTGCAGAATTAGTTGTGCAAGGTAGAACAATAAATTGTGTTTATGTGAAACCTAGAAAGCTCTCGAATACTAATCTAATCATTCATGGAACCTGTACCTGGTACCATAGAATCAGAGAACACTAATATCTGCTGCAAACCCAGGCCTCCTCACGTCGCCACTCCATCCTCAAGGCCCTCTCGTCTACCTCAGATACCTCCTCTTCTTTGTAATATGTTCCCTGATTCCCCTCCCCAGATTATGGCCCCTTTCTCCGTATTACCAATCCTCATTACACATTATTTTCTAGATCTCCCTGAGTTATATAATCATAAATTACAATTTTTAGTCGATAACAATTTTGAAATGTGTGCTGTAGCGGTAGTTGACTGCTAATTGCCTTTTGATGAGTGTATTTCTCTGGAAATCACTACTATTCTGATGACATCAACACTAAGATTATGTTCATTTATTGACACAAAAAGCAACTGCAAATGAGGTTTTATTTTTCTATTTTCTTTCTTTTAAGGAAAAAAAAAATGTCTTCTGTAAAAAGAAGTCCAAAGCATGAACTAATTTCCCAGTTTCACTGTTCAGCTGCAGAAGGAGATATTGCCAAGTTGACGGGGATACTCCATCATTCTCCATCTCTTCTCAATGAGACTTCTGAGAATGGCTGGACTGCTCTGATGTATGCCGCCAGGAATGGACACTCCGAGGCCGTCCACCTGCTGCTTGAGAAAGGGTAAACGTTTGAGGCTCTACCACCTGAGAGGGTTTATGGTGTAATTTCTGTTACGTCCCATATTGTACTGTACATGATGCACACTTTCTTGCCCATATTTTTGAGGCAAAAAAATATGGATATGTATTATACATGGGTAGTACTAAATTCTGTGTCTGTATCAATGTTCTTAATTCTTTTATTTATGCTTCTGCATTAAAAGTGTAACTGTAGAAACTAATAACACTATCCATATACAAAATAATATCCTGGAATACAGCTCTCGCACCCCCTACCCTCTACTTCCTGCCCATCTGCCCTCTCATCGGCAGGCCCCACAGTTGCAGAAGCCTCTAGCCCACCCAGCTGATCATGCCAGACAATGCTGCTGCCACCACCTCAGAAGCAGGCACAGTGCCGGACAACGTGTGGTTAGCACCCGGACCTCAGCAAAAGGAGGGCCGAAGTGGCTGCATGGTAATGCCTTCTCCCAGAGAGCTGTGAGGCGAGAGCTGGTCACTGGATGGCCCTGAGGATACCCTGGCAGCAGGTGGGAGTGGTCCAGACAACCTGAGTGCCTGACCTGGCCAAACCGTCCCCTCCCAGCCAACCCTTTTCCCCTCCTGGCCACCCTTATCCCCATATCCTCACATTTCCTATTCCTACCCATGCCCATCACTGGGAACGTGGCCACGGCTACTCCGCTGAGAACTCCAGCAGACTTATTTCCCAGGAAGCCGTGTGAGGGTTAGAGCCTAACGGTACACCCCTGCCCTTCCAGGCTGCCTCCTTCCTTGAGCAGCTGGCTGCATTCTCACACCCTGGGACACCATGCTGAGGAGGAAGAGCTCTGAGCTGGGGTCTGAAAGACCTGGATTCTGAGACTCAGTTCTACTAGTGGCCTATTCCTGTGCTCCTGGGCCTCAGTCCCCAAGAAGTTTCTGTCTACAATGGTACCTGGCAGAGAAGCATGAAAGCTTGAGGCACCTGAGTCTGTAAATTATAGTTTTGAGCCTATGACTTGTCTGAACCCCAGAAGTATTAAATTTCCCAAACTTGTCAGTAGGAAGAACTATCCAGGATGCTTGTTAATGAAACTGATATTCAGTGGATCTGGGAGTGCCTCAAGAGTCTCATTTTAGCCAGTTTCCCAGGGCGTTTGTAAGATTTTCAAGTTTGGGAAAGGGTGGCATCATTCACTCTGACGTTACTGAGTTCCCAAGGCCTTGATTGTTCAAGGTGGTCACCGTCTCGTCACTATAAACAGAAATATAAGTGCCTGTTACTTTACTGCAGTGTCATCAGGGAAGGCTCCTTCTCAGCACAGTGTCCCTGGGGCCTCAGCCTAGGGCCAGTGGCAGCCCAGAAAGGGCAGGGATCTACCATCAGGAAGCAGGGCAGGCCCTGGCCCCTCACACAAGCTTTCCAAGAGATAAGCCTGTCAAGGTTCTCAGCTGAGAGTGGCTGTGGCCGTGTTACCACTGACAGACATGGGTGGAAGGATGTGGGGACAGGAGAGGGCCAGAGGGGACCACTGGGGGAGGTGCAGTCCTCTGAGGTCATCTGGAGCACTCCCACCTACCGCCTGGGCTTGGTCCCGGCTTCTCCACAGTGGCTGGCTCCACACCTTACACCTCGTGTGACAGAAGGATATGCCACCAGGTTGACACTTCTGTCCTTTTTTTTTTTTTTTTTTTTTTGAGACAGAGTCTCACTTTGTTGCCCTGGGTAGAGTGCTATGGCATCATAGCTCACAGCAACCTCCAACTCTTGGGCTCAAGCGATTCTCTTTCCTTACCTCCCGAGTAGCTGGAACTACAGGTGCCTGCCACAACATCTGCTATTTTTAGAGATGAGGTCTCTCTCTGCCTCAGGCTAGTCTTGAACTCGTGAGCTGAGGCAGTCCACCCACTTCAGCCTCCCAGAGTGCTGGGATTACAAGCATGAGCCACCACGCCTGGCCTGGCCTCCTTTAAAAAATTAAAGCTTTTTTTCCTGAAAATTTGAGCTAAAGATGTGGGAGCCCATTATACATGGCAAAATGCAGTAATTTCTTTTAAATGTTTCCTCGTAGTCATATTTATATTGTTGACGTAGTAAATAATTCTTTGACTCTGTTGTTATATAAAAAATGTAACATAATTTCTAACTAAAATCTTTTAACCCTTTTTATTGAAAAATTGATCCTTTATACTTTATAACGAAGAAAATTTTGAGTAGTCTAAATTTTGAGACAGAGTCTCACTTTGTCACTCTTGGTAGAGTGCAGTGGTGTCATAGCTCACAGCAACCTCCAACTCTTGGGCTCAAGCAATTCTCTTACCTCAGCCTCCCGAATAGCTGGGATTACAGGTGCCTGCCACAACGCCCGGCTATTTTTTTTTTTTTTTTTTTTTTTTTTTTCAGAGACAGGGGTCTCAAACCTGTGAGCTCAGGGCAAACCACTCTCCTCAGCCTCCTAGAATGCGAGTATTACAGGCATGAGCCACCACACCCAGCCATTCTAATCTTTTTTTTCCAAATAGAAAATGCAAATGTCATTATGACTACTACAGACTCCTTGTAGAATTTTCCTATCTCCTTGTAACTGTGGTCCCCAGTCCCCGGACTCTGGACCTGTTCGTGGCCTATTAGGAACCAGGCCACACAACAGGAGGTGAGCAGCCAGAGAAGGAGCAAAGCTTCATCATCTGTGTTCACAGCCAGCCCCCCTGACTCGCGTCACCACCCCAGCTCCTTCAGTCAGATCCGCAGCATTGGAGGCTCACAGGAGCACAACCCCTGCTGTGGCAGCACACTCAAGGGACCGAGGCTGCACGTTCCTGCTGAGAATTTAACGCCTGATGATCCGAGCTGGAGGCGAGGTGGTGATGCCAGTACTGGGACCATCTAGTTGCAGGAAAACAAGCTTAGGGCTCCCACTGACTCTGCCTTAACGGTGAGTTGTGTGATTCCTTCAATATACATTACAAGATATTAATAATAGAAATAAAGTGCATAATAACATCATGCACTTGAGTCATCCCAGAACCATCCCCCTGCCACCCTAGTCCATGGAGAAAGTGTCTTCCATGAAACCGGTGCCTGGTGCTGAAAAGATTGGCGACTGCTGCCTTACACACTAACCATAATGCTTTTTTATTTTATAAGGAATTATCCAGAAATTTTAAATATCTCTAACTTTTTATCATTTATGATTATTGTTCTTTTAACTTTCTCTGTAGTAATCCATGTACTAAATGAAAAAAAAGTCTATGTACATAGGGCCACTATAATGTGTATCTATAAATATTTTATTAAAATAAATACAGGAGAAAATGTTAATTTCCCGTTTTACTTTTTCTTACCAATTTTCTCTTCCTTCCATAGGTGTGACAGATCACTTGTCAATAAATCAAGGCAGACTGCACTGGATATTGCTATATTTTGGGGTTATAAGAATATAGCTAATTTATTGGCTAATGCTAAAGGTGGGAATAAGCCTTGGTTCCTAAGCAGTGAAGTAGAAGAATGTGAAAATTATTTTAGCAAAACACTACTGGACCGGAAAAGTGAAAAGAGAAATCATTCTGACTGGCTACTAGCTAAAGAAAGCCATCCAGACACAGTTTATATCCTTTTCTCAGACTTAAATCCCTTGGTTACTCTAGGTGGCAATAAAGAAAGTTTTCAACAGCCAGAAGTCAGGCTTTGTCTGCTGAACTACACAGATGTAAAAGATTACTTGGCTCAGCCCGAGAAGATCACCTTGATTTACCTTGGAGTAGAACTTGAAATGAAAGAAAAGTCACTTGGTGCTGAAGGCGTCCCAAGGGAAGAAGACGGGCTGGTTGCCTGGTTTGCTCTAGGTATAGATCCCATTGCTGCCGAAGAATTTAAACAACGACATGAAAATTGTTATTTTCTTCATCCTCCAATGCCAGCTCTTCTGCAATTGAAAGAAAAAGAAGCTGGTAAGAAACGGACACTGCTTGTTTGCACTGGTACTAATCTGGTTTTCAGAAGTGAGTTGGAGTTACAGGTATCTGCAGTTTCCAGGAGGCACATGTTTTCCAGTGAGCAATGAAATTAGATCATCTCTCTTAGAAACTTCCTAAAGTTCTCCCCCTGGGGGACTACTCTCCTGGGCAGGTACAGTAGTTTTAATCAACCAAGAATGATTGCCTCAGAATTAACCCTATTGCCGAATGGTTTCAGTTGATTCTTCAGTGAGTAATTCTTGTACACCAGCTATACACTGAATCTAATGGCAAAGATCTGCATTCATTTCATTTTGTTTTCTTTTATTGGGGCTTTGTACCTTATGGTAAGAAATTATAGTTTTATTTTAAATACCATTTCAATGTTGTAACCTGATGTATATTTAAAAACAAACAAACAAAAAAAAACCTCACACTTGCTGCTTTGTAGAGCATTAATTATAGGTATGTTGGTAATTAAGTGTGAAAGTTGGGAGCCTTGTTAAGAGGGAACTGGGTATTACAATAGCCCAGATAAGAGACTGCAGCAGCTTGAGTTAGAATGGTAGCAGTGGAGATAGAAGGGGAGCTTTTGAGATACTCCAGAGGTAGAACTGGTAGGGCTTGCTATGTAGACTGTTTTAAGCAAGAGAGAGAGAGTTGGTAACATGGACTGAGATACAAATTAAAGTGCTAATAGCAGAAACTGAGAAAAGTAGATGCATTCAGGATATTTTTGGAGAGAAAATCAATAGTCTCTTCTTATGGATCAGGCATGGAATATATAATAATGAAGGAAGAGATCAAGAGTGACAGCTAGGTTTGAGAGTTTAGTAATTTGGTAGATGGTGGTACCACTTCTTGATAATGTGGTGATTGGATAGAGTAAGGAAAGCAGGACTGATGAAGTAAATGAATCAACAGCATACTTTTGGGCTTGTTAAGTTTAGAAAAGATTAGAATCTAACACTCCGAGGAGAGGTCTGGACTAGAGACATGCACATAGTAGTCATCAGCACCAGGTCTCATACATCCCAAGAAACTACTGGTTGAAAACAAACAAGAAAAGGAACCTCAGTGTCAGATGTGAATCCTTCTAAATTTTGAGGTGAGGTACAAGCGAAAGAAGAGCCATGGAAGAGGATGGACACAGTGTGACTGCGAGGCAGGAGGAGGCCCAGAGAACTTGCTCGTGGCAACCAAGGGAAAGAGTCTTTCAAGGAGGCAGCGGTCCGTGAATCTGAGTGAGATGAAAACAGAGATTGTTGTCAGAGCATCTTTGGCGTTGGTGATATGAAGCTGTTGATGAGGATGACGAGAGGATGTCAGTGGAGTGGAAAGAAGCCAGATCCAGTGACTGAGGAGCTTCTGGGAGGTGAAGACGTCACTTGTCAGTGTCCACCTTCCCTGAGGTGACACCGGCAGCCCTTCTACAGCTGCTCAGATGCTTCCTCCCCAGAGTCTGATGCAGGGTGTTATATCCTCCACACCTGGGGGGAAATCGTCAGCTCTCTGAAAGGAAACATCTTTTTGAAACCATACATACATATAATTTGAAGATTAACAGGATAGGATCGTACAAAGTGTAAATGAGCTACTTTTTTTCGTTTTTCTTCTAGTAAGGAAACTAGGGCCCTTTAACTTTATAACCTTACACAGTTACTTACCTTCACTGTGCCTCAGTTTCTACCTCCAGAAAATAAAGATAACAGTACCTGTCCTTGTAAGTTGCTTGACCTTAAATAGTATAGTCCGAATAAAGTTCTTTGCCTGATGCTTGGTACATAGTAAGTACTTAATAAATGTTACCTTTTCCTACTGTGATGATCTTGAAATAATTTAAACACCCTAGTGTAAATTACAAATAAGGTAATAAGCAAATATTTAATGTTGCCTGTGGTCATTGAATAGTATTATAATTGTTTTTATATATGTTTTATTCATTTTTCTTAGTTTAAACATTTTTATAATTGTTATTATCTTATTTACTTTAAAAATCA
The DNA here is from genome assembly GCA_963574355.1 of Loris lydekkerianus. Classification (NCBI taxonomy): domain Eukaryota; kingdom Metazoa; phylum Chordata; class Mammalia; order Primates; family Lorisidae; genus Loris; species Loris lydekkerianus. The sequence continues at coordinate 11,482 of CAUYPK010116533.1, read as the reverse complement.
TAAGCCGAATACTGTATTTTAGGGAGAGCAAGTGTCTCAAGCATTTAAAATGTAACATTTTGAGCTTATTGCCTCAATTGCAATATTTCTGGTTAGGCCGTACATGTATTAATTCTTTTTTTAGTACCAGGGTTAAAGATATAACAAAAGTGTATATATTCTACAGAATTTATTCTACTAGGCATTATTTTGGTAAACAGAGTTAGTCATGAGTGTTGTAAATGCAGTGTGTTTTATACCACCTTCATCTCCAGTTGAAAACTCGGAATGTGCCACAGTGGCACATGGACCCCTGTGGTTTCATCCCCAAGGAATAGAGATAGCTTCCTATAGTTTTCTTGTGGTATTTCCTTTAGAGCACAAGTCTGAGTTAGGAAATGCCCTTGTAGTATATTTTTATAAAATAACTATATAAAGTTGCTATTTGTAAATTCACCATACATTAGAATCATGTATACACAAAGGTTAAAAATCACCCATAGTAAAAGCCTGGTTTAATGACGGTATTTAAGATAAATGTTAGTACATCTATCATATATGAAAGTTACATTTTATTCAAATTAAGTTTAAATCTAATTTTTATTTTTCATCTAGAAAATTAAATCTTTCACTTTAAAACCAAAATACACAACATAAAAATAGAAATACTAAAACCCCTAATCACATAACTATTAGAAAACAGTCTTTAAAATGTCTTTATTATAGTTTGAGAACATCTTACCTAAATACATGTTTGTGTGTATATATATGTAATTTTTTAAGAATTTTTGACAAAATTAAAACTTTTTTTGTGCTACTTTTAAAGGAGTTGTAGCTCAAGCAAGATCTGTTCTTGCCTGGCACAGTCGATACAAGTTTTGTCCAACCTGTGGAAGTGCAACTAAGATTGAGGAAGGTGGTTATAAAAGAGCGTGTTTAAAGGAAACCTGTCCTAGTCTCCACGGCGTTCATAATACATCGTACCCAAGAGTTGGTAAGTCTCTTCTCTACCGTGAAATCTCAGCCACCAGAATCTTGGGAAATAAGACCTCGTGGAAAGACGAGTTTTTAAGGAGTTAAACATGTTACATCAGGGCAGAAGGAAGTAATCTCTTGCAACCAGACATGAGTCTTGTCTCTGCAGGAGATAGACGAAGCTTCTGTTATCAAACCACACAGTGACTGCACAGTCTCAGTTATTTGGTCTGTTATCATATATCTGATTTTTTAAAACAGATCCAGTAGTAAAAAAGTAAGAAAGGTATGTTTAAGTATTAAGATTGTAAATGTTAAAGTGTTACATATTTTCATAATTTTTAAGTAAAAGACACTGTACAGCATTAGCCATTTCTTAACTTTGGATATTAATCAGCATGAATTTGATATGTTGAGATACATGATTTCACAAGGCCACCAATTTGACTGCATTTGGTGGAGAGGTTAAAAGAAGCCCAAAGATTTAGTACCTGCGGAGGCGTCACCACACTGCTTGGCCCACACTCCCTTCTCCTTCCTCAGGCCGTGCCCCTCCCTCCGCTCTGACCACAGAGGCGTCTGCTGGAGGTCTGTCCGGGACTCTCAAACTGTGTGGGAGAAGAGCAGACAGACTGGGCAGCAGCCCAGGAGGCTCTGCAGAGTCACACGCATGGCTCGGTGACATCTGTTTTGTTGCTCAAGAGCCTTTTTATTTAATTCCTACTTCTGTCATGAGCTAGTGAGAAGAATTTGCTGGATTAGCTACTTCTAGAGAGAGGAACTGTTATTGAAGTCTTATTCTTTAATGATTTAAACCTAATCATAGAGCTATATTAGCTTTAAAGACATTTTGTTCAGGATTGGGATGAGAGGAAAAGGGAAAGTCACTATACTTATGATAAAATTCTAATCATATCTGTACATTACCAACTCAGAATATTTTTCTCATTGAAACATCAGAATCTGCCTTACGTACCATAAGGGAGAATACATGTTGCTGTTAAGATTGGGAGAAGAGGGACAGAACTGGTCTCCTCTGACTGTCTGACACTATTCTCACAGCACCAGGGCAGGAGGAAGCAGCCGCTCGTAACCAGACAGAGGCTCGTCTCCACATGAGATGCCCCCTACGTTGTCTAACCAGGCAGCGACTCGGCAGAGTCTGTTTTCTTCCGTTATATCTGATTTTTTTTTTTTTTTTAACAGATCCAGTAGTAATCATGCAAGTTATTCATCCAGATGGGACCAAGTGTCTTTTAGGCAGACAGAAAAGATTTCCCCCAGGCATGTTTACCTGCCTTGCTGGATTTATTGAACCTGGTAAGCCTTTTCTTAATAATTTTTGTGATAATTTTATTTATCTTATAATTTAAAAATAATTTTAGATAGCATTTGTAAATCATTTGATAAGTTATGTTATAGAACTGGGTTATTTTAAAATATTTTAAACATGATATAATTTTAACAAAATAATTTAAACATGATATAATACATGTTTTTACTAGTGATTTTGTCTGTTGTATTAAAAATTCAGGATTTTCTCTTTCCTACATCACTCTTGACCAAGGTATCTGGATATTTTGTGCCTCACTTCCTGCTGCACTAGACTCCCCTGTCACCTTTTCCAAGGAGCCTCACCCGATGGCCCCAGTGCAGTGACTGGCCCCTCCCTGCATTCACAGTCCCCGTCATTGGCCCCTCCCTGCAGATACTTCCCAGCCCACCCCTCACCACCTACGAGCTTCATAAGGACAGAGACTTTATTTTATTCACTGCTGTATCCAGAACACTTATAGCAGATGGCCTCACACGTAACAGGAGTTCAATAAATATTTGTAGAATAAATGAATGAATATATCTAATTAATAAATATTTAATTTCAACTTCCAATTTTAATCTACAGTGCTAGATAATAATAATGGTAAACATACTAGATCTGACAAGTTGGAAAACCCATCCTAGAAAATGTGCTACGTACCTCATGGCTGAATATCCCTGTAGTCACCTTGGAAGTCTCCCCGTGGTCACCTGGTTTAGCAGTGGGGTGTACAGCACTTTTTCTACGATGAGTTTGCCAGCTTAATTGTCAGGCCTGTACAATGGATAACAGCTCTAATGCCATTCCAGGAAGAGAGTTCCAAAATTGCTTTGGAGTGTGGACTAGGTGCTGGCGTTGGTGCATAGCTTCCTAAGGGGAATTCTTTGAAGGTGACCATAGTGACAATCAGCAGTGAGGTGTGCATAGCACTGTCTCCAGGATGAGTCCACGAACGTAATTATCAGACCACTAAGTAGTGTCGGGCCCTGCTCTGGAGGCTTTGTGTATATTCAGCCACGTGATTCTCATGCAGCCTTATAGAGTAAGTGCTCTCACGGTGATTTTGCTGATAGGCACACCAGGGCACAGGGACTGACTGGCTTGCCTGATGGGGTCAGCTAGTAGGTAGAGGGGAGAGTGAGGCGTGGGAGGTTTGGCTTCTGAGTCTTTGCTCCTGGTCGCGGTGCTGTCTCGTAGTTTTTGGTCATTTTTTAGTATTACATTTATGAATATTCCACTATTTATCCTTCATGCTGATGGACATTTAGTTTATCTGAGGTGCTTACTGTTATAAACGGTACTGCAGTTACTATTTCTACACTACTACCTGTGCACATTTGCAAGACTAACGTAGGATCTTTGCATAGAGCAGAACTGACAGCTCGTACGACACGAGCGTCTTAACCTTTTCTAAATATTCCCAAGTTGTTTTTTGCAGTGTTTCTGCCGATTTAAACTTACTTCAGGAGCACAAATTCCACACCTTCATCAAATTAGAATTTTCAGGCTTTACTTTGTCATCCTGCAGGTGAATGAAGTCGTCTGTCACTGTGGTCCCTGCTGATGGAACATCTTTTTTCAGATAGTTACTAAGAATTCAGTTTTCCTTTCTGAATTTTAGATGTTCATATCATTTCCTACTTTTGTTTTATTTATGTTTTTGTTAACTGATTTTAAGAGATTTTAAATATGTATTATATATCAATGACTTGTTGGTCATGGTCTTGCAAAACATCTTATGCTCATCTGTGACTGTCCTTGTAGTTTCTTTGGATGATTATAAGTTCTTAATTTTTACATAGGAAATTTATCAATCTGTTTGAAGTAGAAAGCTATATTTTAAAATATATTTTGCTAACTACTTCTACATATAGCAGAAGGCTTCTAAACTTCCAGATAAATTTTAAAAACTATTTCCCTTATTCTAGATCTCAATTCCAACAAATTAGAAATATAAGGTACATTTATAGATATTATTTAATTTTATCATAGCTGAGTCAACAGTCATCTTGAGGAAAACAGTTACTTAGAGAAAATATTGAGTTTTCCTCCTACCTGGCTTTTTGTCTTTTAGCACCCTAAAAAGAGTTACCTGCAACTCTCATAATAGTTTTAAGATTTTAATGAGAAAAGAGCTAGCCATTTATAAAAATTATTTAATGATAATTTATAACTGTTTAGTGATAGTATATAAATGGGATAATATATAAAATATTTACATAGTATTTAGCCAACAGGAAGTGCTGGATAGTTATAGATGTTATAATTATTATTTTTAAAATGTAATTGACAAATTTGGACCTTTAAGAAACGAAAAATTTTCTGTTGCCCTTTTGATATTCTGTATGAAATCATACACTTAAAAAATAATGTTTTCTTTAGTTACAGTCTCATTTTAGGCCTCTGCTTTCTGAACCTTTGACGTGGGTTTCTGTCCAAAGTGATTTCTGTGTTTGTACCTGTCGGACTGCAGAATGCTCAGGGCGTGTTCAGCAGCAGCTTGTTCTTTTGCCCCATTTGATCAGGGGAGACAATCGAAGATGCTGTTCGGAGAGAAGTAGAGGAGGAGAGTGGCGTCAGGGTCGGCCACGTTCAGTACGTCTCCTGTCAGCCCTGGCCGATGCCTTCCTCCTTAATGATTGGCTGCTTAGCCATGGCAGTGTCTACAGAAATTAAAGTTGACAAGAATGAAATAGAGGATGCCCGCTGGTTCACCAGAGAACAGGTAGAGTTCAATTTAATTTCCTTCCTCTATTGATTGTTCCTGATTGTATTGGTTTGGCCACACAGCAAAGATGCATGTTGTCAGCAGGTTGAACGAATGGCTCTGGCCTTCTCATTATGCATGGATTACAATATAATTGGGGATTCCGTGTAGGAAGACTATGTTTTCACTTATGTGTCCTATAAAAACTCACTCTTCTGGTAATGGTGATTCTGTGCCATTTTGAATTTCAGATACCATTCCTTCAGATCAGTGATAATACTTACTGATGTGTGGAAAGTGTTGGATTAATGTGTGTAAACATTAGTTTAAGAATGAGAAACAGGAATATTATTTTTAAACATTTTATATTTTAGTTTATAACATTAAGAAAAATAGTTCTCAAATCAGTAAAAATGCTTAAAATTTTTGAAAAGTTTTTCATTTTAAAATGTACTTTATAAAGTGTACATTTATTTATAAATGTATTTTATAAATAAAATGTACTTTATTAAATGTATGATAAAGATAACAGAAATTTTTAAATTTTTTTTTTTTTAGTTTATTGCCCTTGGCAGAGTGCTATGGCATCACAGCTCACAGCAACCTCCAACTCCTGGGCTTAAGCGATTCTCTTGCCTCAGCCTCCCAAGTAGTTGGGACTACAGGCTCCCACCACAATACCCAGCTATTTTTTTGTTGCAGTTTGGCCAGGGCAGGGCTTGAACCCGCCACCCTTGGTATATGGGGCCGGCACCTTACTGACTAAGCCATAGGCGCCACCTGAATTTTTTTAATTTTTTTATAAAAAACTTTAAATGCCATCCCTAAATAATAAGGGAAAGATAAATTACTAGTCAGTGTTCTGGGTGACCTAAAGCTTTTTGTATGGAAAGCAGATGGATATACTACAGTAGCAAAGACCTCAAATCCTTTCTGACTTTGCCTACAAAAATTTTATTTTATTTTATGCTAAATCCCAAAAGGTAGAAACTAGATTATTGTTTTAGAATTTTATAAAAGAGAACTTGTCCCAAAAGTTGGCTTTATTTTGAAATTAGATGTACAGCATATATTTTGCTTTTCATAGCCTCAGTTTCATAAGAGAATACGCATTTCTGGAAGATCTTAAAAAACTGTATCACTAAGGGAAGCAATTAAAAATGCCGTCCTGAATTTTGCATTTTGAATCTGCATATTGTCACCTTCCGCTGTTGTTATTCACTGTAGCAATCACCACATTTAACCAAGCTGTGTAAGCACGGGATGGATGGCTTTGGAACCTAATGTTTTTGATGATGTGTTTTAGGTGGTGGATGTTCTGACCAAAGGGAAGCAGCAGGCATTCTTTGTGCCACCGAGCCGAGCTATCGCACATCAGTTAATCAAACACTGGATTAGGATCAACCCCAATCTCTAAGTCAAAGAATCTAGGCTGTGTTTATTATTTGGTTTCTGATACCACCTTCTGATCGCTCCTCACGTGGAATTAGGAGTATCCAGTGCTCTTCAGAATGTTGCACATAAAATGCCATGTTGGACTTTCAGGATATTTTCAAAGTGAACTTTCCATCTTAATCACAGAATTCATGTTTTTATAAATTATAATATTGCCTTAGATTAAAATCTGTTAATCTGTTTAATCTTAGATTAAAACAGATTTGGTTTGCACTTTAAAATTTTATTTCTAAAAACCACTTTCCTGATAAACATTATTTTGAAAAGAATTATGTTCTAGAAACATGAATCGAGTTAAATTCCAGTGCCTCTTATAAGCATTAAACTGATTGTTAATGTTCCTTATTTGAGAATTTGAGAAGTGAAACAAATTAGTTTTGATGAATTTTGAGCTTGCATTGATTCTTTGTTCTTTCATTGCCATAAAGGTCCTTTAAGTTCTTAATATCTGAATTTTGCTTATCTCCCAGTTCAGTTCCACTTACGTTTCTTCCTGGTTCTCTTGTTCTAGAAGTGGTGGGGTTATAGTGTTGCTACCAGTCTAATTTGATCAGTGTTTTCTGTCTTAAGAATTAACTCTCCGGGTGATCTCCGTGCCACACCCCCAGGGAAGGATAGCTTAAGTGAGAGCACACTTAGAATCCAGGACCTCCTTTTTAAACCTCAAATTAAGTAATATGTCTACTTACATGTATTATACTTATACCCAAAGCTTTTGTTAAGACAAATCAAGATTTCTGTTTTTTCACTGAAATTAAATATATTTGAAAATAATTATCCCCAATGATCAGATATAATCCCATGTAGATTTACATATTTAATTAAAAACACTTCATTTTACTTTGTGATGAGAGGTGTATTTTTGTCAGCAAAAGAGTGAATCATCACCACCAACAATATTTAGTAGACCGTATGTCCTGGATCTGGCCTTATTTCTACATATTCTAAGAAGCCCTCATAAAACAAGTACATTTTACAACTGAATCAGTAAGATTATAGAAAAAGTAAATTTTAGTTGTTCACAGTTTTCCAACATAGAAACTTGTATTTTACAAGGCTATTTAAAATTGCTTTAAAGGGTAGTTTATAAAAAAAAAAAAAAAAAAAAAAATGCAAAAAAATTGTGTAATTTGACTCTTTGATATTCTGTGCTAAAACTGGAAGAGACTTTAAAGACAACATAGGGAATTAACTGTCTTTATACATAATAAAGAGGGAACCCTGAGAGTGATGGGTGAAAATTATACAACTCACAAACTACAGCAGTCTGGCCAGGACGCTCCTTGTCTAGGAAATAGAGGCTATTACTAAAAATATATGTACAATAAGTTAGAGGAAAGGGTCATAGAATAAATTTATCTTGCCAAATATTGTTAATTAAATTTTAGATACTTAAAATATATTTAACTTAAATAAGATAACTTTCTCAGTTAAAACTTAATTTTACTAATGAACAATGAGTTTCTTAGTAATTAATGAAGGCTTTTGCATATCAGGACTTTAAATTTAGACTTACACAGGACACTTAGATACATAATAAAATTTGAATTACATAAGTACACGGAGATGTTGTGCCTTGGTTATTATGTGATATGACAACTTGAGGTTCCATTTGCCTCACGTGTGCCTTTAGCACTTGCAGACGTAAGAGTAAAAAGTAAATTTCCAAGTTTCCCCAACACCAAGACAGGAAAAGTAAAATGTGAAGTGTCAACAAATATAAATTCAACTTCGGATATTTAATCCCTAACTTGGGGAAAATCAGTATCTAAGTAAATGGTTGTTTTAATAATTATTCTTAAACTTCTAGCCTCCAAGTGGTGAGACTTCATGTAATAGAGGGAATAGCCCGTTCAAAACCCAGGAGGGCTGTGCCGTGAATGTATTCTACTGGGAATTAAAGTAATAATATGTTAAAATTCATATCTGTTTTGTTTTGTGAGTTGTGTTTTTTTTAATGTTTTAATAAATTTCTTCTGAAAAAATGGAAAAAGCCAGATTTCAGTCATTATCTCCTGTTTAGAATAAATGATGTATCTTCTTAAAGTACAAAAGCCTTTTTAAAAGTTTCCATATTTGAAAGACTGTAAATTTATTATTTAAATCTTAATTATTATAGTTGAGGGTCAACTGCGTGGTACACACACGCACACAAACTTACACACTTATACACACATACAGAGGGTCCACTTTTTATGTTCAGGTATAAGGTTATATATCTAGTATTGTGTGTGTGGCTTTACTTGTCTAATATTACCGATCTTTGCATTTTGAAATGTTCACTTGTTTACTGTTTGTGAAGAATTAGAAACCTACATATTTCATTTAGCTGGAAAGCTGAGTAAGTCTTCTAAAGACGCAGTCAGGGGTTTCAGGTGAAGACGGAGAAGAGGGAGGATGGAGGGGAGACCATGAGGTGCAGAGAGAAAGTGTAAGTGTGTTAAAAGGCCAAACTGGATTAAATCTTATATAGCAGATGTCAGGAGGTACCTGGTCCTGAAACTGTCTTGTTAATGTGAAAACAGCAAAATACTGAGTTCTATAAAACAAATCCATTAATTATTTAGAATGAAATCTCCACGATGCAAATCTTTTTAGAGACAAGTACCAGTTATTACGTCTGAATATGGATGTGTGTGTGCTTGCCCAAAGTAGGTGGTGGTGAGTGTTGAATGAAATTTGTTTTATGAAAAAAAAAAAAAAAGAAAGAAAAGAAATTTGTTTTCTGAGCTTAAAAGGAGCAGTTTTCTCTACCAGAAAAAAAAAAAAAAAAAATGTGTAGGACGAAGTAAATTCCATGTGCAAAATTGACGATTTCTGTCTTCAAGGGGAAAAGATCAAGGTTTTGAGGTGAATCAAGTGTGTCTGCAGGTGGGAACGGGGGCCAGGGAGTTGATGTTCTGTGCAGACAAGGGGGGTGCCCGTACGGGGCCAGGGGCGCAGGAGCCCTGACACCCTGGAGCAGATGAGAAACTATGTTTGAGGATGCAGGAGTAATTATGTTGCCAGGTGCCTGCATAGTCAAAGTGTTACTGATTAGGAATTAGAGGAGTTACTTAAGAAAATAACCTAAATATACTGAAAGTGATGTATTTTTTCCTACACTGCCCTGTGTTCACATTCTTCTCAGGACACTCATGGTGGAAACCAAACAGCTTGTGTCACAGCCAGCAGATTTTCAAATTAAGTTTATTTGCCTAACATATAATAGAAATGGCTAAAAAGAAGGTCATTCAGGTAATAAAGATGATATAGGGGAAATGGATAATACGCAGCCTGAATTCTTTTCCTTCTTTGGGTGAAATTGTTCTAGTATCAAGTGAACATTTGGACACAATCGGGTAACCAGCAAATTCCTCATCCTGCTTTTACTGAACAATATCCACATACAATTGTTCTCATTGGTGGAAGGAACACTTTATTCCTTCAAGAATATTGTATTTTTCCTTTATTGCTAAACAGACAAAGTCATACACCAAACAGTAAGTATTTATCCTTGTCACAGCTCCCATTGTAAAGATGCTTTCCAAAATAGTGGAGTTGCTGAGAAATCTTAAAACATATTTCAAGTTAGGGAAAAAAACCTTTCTGCTAATGAAAATATTGTATTTCTCTTTCTAATGAGAAGTCTACTAAGAGACAAACAAACTGCGACATAAAGAATGAAAAGTATGTCCTGACCGTCCGTTGCTGAAGTCATCAGACCTATTCAGGGCCAGCTTACTTTCTCGTCTGTGAAGGATTAAGAGCATTCTTCAAACCGTGGCACCTGGGAAGTTGTTTCATTTTTTGTAATGTAGAAGTTCTACCAGGAGTAGAAATTGAAAATGAAACTCTTATCTATTTCAGAACAGAGCAAGAGGGCAAGTGATCTAGGCTGAGGTTTATTTTTCTTTACCTTTCATCCTGTCCATTTCACACCAACCTGAAATTGTAGTCCGCTGGGCGATGTGATGTTCTAGAACGCCTCGGTGGAGCACCTTATAAATATCTATCCCTGCCCACAGGTGGCACTGAGCTGAAGTCCTCTCCATCAGAAGGGGTGAAAACTAAAATGCCATGTAGCCAACAACTTTACAGCTAAGAGCTACTGTGCTTTTTCCCTAGGTTTACTTGGTGTTTACGGAACATAATTTGGAACTGCAAAGAAAAGTTGCCCCACAATGTGTGCAAAGTCAACTTCAGGCACTCTGTTGGTCCTGAGCCCACGATTCCCTCTGTCCGCATTGTAACGAGGGCTGCTCGTGGAGTGTGTCCTTGGGGGGAAGCCAGTGGGGACTCGCGTGTTCTGGGATGACAGGAAAAAGATACATATCTGTGTGGACCACAAAGCTTTCCTGGCTGTAGAAATATCTATTATTTCGGAAAAATGCCCTTAATGTATTTTGTACAAATTACTACCTTTTATCATACCAATCTTTGCCTTTAATTCCCTACCATGTCATACATCCTCATGAATAATAAACACATTTTTATTGTTATGATGATAAATTTATTACATAAATTGGTTTGTTTTACACAGTAAGTACTTTCCTTGATCACTGTATCTAGCATCAGTACTATCAATTACAATTTTTCAGACTTCCGGACTTCAAATAATAAAATATTTTTTTCTTATTCTCTCCAATATATTTCAGAGAATAACTTCTGAATTCCTATTTACAACTAGACTCTAAGGAAGCGTAATTCTCTAGTTAGCTTATTCTCATAATGCTTACAAATACACAAGGCTTCATATAGAGAATGTTGGCAATTATCGTTTTGTTAAACAACCCTATGAAATGCATATTAATACGTCATTATCCTATTTTACATTTGGCTAAGAGGGGGTAACTTTTCAAAGTGACATTGTTAATAAACAGGCAAACTGATGCTTGAACCAAGTATTTGACTCCAGATCCTTTCATTCTGTCACTTATCAGATGTATTTTTTTTTTTTTTTTGAGTCAGAGTCTCACTATGTCACCCTCTGTAGAGTGAGGTGGTGTAACAGCTCACAGCAACCTCAAACCCTTGGGCTTAAGTCATTCTCTTGCTCAGCCTCTCAA
>CAUYPK010116531.1:0-15953 GCA_963574355.1 Loris lydekkerianus | reverse complement strand
TCTATTTTATTGACCTTTTCAAAAAACCAACTTTTTGATTTATTGATCTGTTGTATAATTCTTTTGTTTTTAATTTCATTTAATTCTGCTCTAATTTTGGTTATTTCTTTTCTTCTACTGGGTTTGGGGTTGGAATGTTCTTCCTTTTCCAGTTGCTTGAGACATCCCATTAAGGTGTTAACTTCCTCTCTTTCTGTTCTCTTGAGGAAGGCTTGCAGTGCTATAAATTTCCCTCTTAGGACTGCCCTTGCAGTATTCCAGAGGCTCTGATAATTTGTGCCTTCATTGTCGTTTTGTTCCAAAAATTTGGTGATTTCCTTCTTAATCTCATCTCTGACCCAGCTATTATTTAGCATAAGGTTATTTAACTTCCATATTTTGTATGAGTATGCACATTCCTGTTGTTACTGAGTTCAACTTTTATTCCACAGTGGTCTGAGAAGATGCAAGGAATAATTTCTATTCCTTTAAATTTACTGAGGTTAGACTTGTGACCTAAGATGTGATCGATTTTGGAGTATGTTCTGTGGGCTGATGAGAAGAATGTGTATTCAGTTTTGTTGGGATAAAATGTTCTGTAGATGTCTGCTAAATCCAAATGTTGGATGGTTAGGTTAAATCTAAAATTTCTTTGCTCAGCTCCTTATTGGAGGATCAATCCAACACTGCCAAAAGAGTGGTGAAATCTCCAAATATTTGCTGGTGGAAATCCAGTTGCTTATGTCTGTTAGCGTTTCTCTTATAAATTGAGGTGCATTCTGGTTGGGTGCATAGATATTAATAATTGAAATCTCATCATATTGAGTATTACCCTTAACAAATATGAAGTGACCATTCTTATCCTTCCTTACTTTTTAGTTTAAAGGCTATTGTATCTGAAAATAAAATTGCTATACCTGCTTTTTTCTGATTACCATTTGTCTGAAATATGGATGACCATCCTTTCACCCCGAGTCTATATTTATCTTTTAAGGTAAGATGTGACTCTTATATGCAGCAAATATCTGACCCGAGTTTTTGTATCCAGTCAGCTAACCTGTGCCTCTTTAGAAGACAGTTTAAGCCATTCAAATTAATGGAGATTATTGATAAGTCTGGTAAAATTTTGGGTATCGACTTTTTCGAAAGTCTAGTGGACATTTTTAATCCTTTCACCAGTGTGGAAGTTGGAGTTTGATCAAAAGTTTCTGCGTGAGTTTACTTTTGTAGTAGAGGATTGGGCTGGTCACTTTGGAGGATAGGTCTGAGAATATCCTGAGAGCTTGTTTGGTTATGGCAAATTTCTTCAACATATGAATGTCATTAAAGTATTTAATATCTCCATCATAAATGAAACTCAGTTTAGCTGGATATAGGATCCGGGGTTGAAAGTTATTTTGCTTTAGGAGATTAAAAGTCGATGACCACCCTCTTCTGGCTTGAAAAGTTTCAGCAGAGAGATCTGCAGTCATTCTAATAGTCTTCCCTTTGTAGGTAATGGATTTTTTATGTCTGGCTGCTTTCAGAATTTTCTCCTTCATATTAACTTTAGTGAAGTTAATTATGATATGCCTGGGGGATGTCTTATTCGGATTGAGTTGTGCCGGGGTTCTGAAACTGTCTGCTATCTGAATTTCAGAATCCCTAGGCATGTCTGGAAAATTCTCTTTCATAATTTCATGGAGAAGGGCCTCTGTGCTTTGTGAGGTCACTTCTTCAGTTTCAGGGATTCCAATGAGGCAGATATTAGCCTTCTTTGAATTATCCCAGAGCTAAGAGAATGATCTGTTTTTGCTCTCCATTTCTCTTCCTCTTTGAGAATTTGGGAGCATTCAAAGGCTTTGTCTTCAATGTCAGAAATCCTTTCTTCTGCTTGCTCCACTCTGTTACTGAGGGCTTCTACTTTATTTTTCAGTTCTTTGAGGGCTGCAAATTCTTGTTTCAGTGCATCAAAATCTTTGGTGGTTTTGTCTTTAAATTTGTTAAATTCTTGAGACAACTTTTGAATTTCTCCTCAAATTTCTAATTCTGAGTATTGAATTGCTCCTCGAATTTCTAATTCCAAATTTTCTTCTATTCTATTAATCTTGTTTCCAATCCAAATTCCGAATTCAATTTCTGACATCTCGGCCAGCTGTTTATGAATGGGATCTTCAGTTACATCTGCCATATCTTTCCTTGGGGGGGTTGATCTATTCTGGTTATTCATGTTACCAGAGTTTTTCCACTGATTCTGCCCCATGATTGTTTTACACTGTTTGATTTTTCTCCTGGAGCTTTGTCGAGGATCTGTACAGTGCTATGGCCTGAGAAACTGGGGACCTGTTTGATGTGGTGGAGCTAAGTGGTTCTGTCTTATTTTCAGCTGGTCTCTGTTTGACCCTAGTGAAACAGTTCCTCTGGGTTGAAGTCTCAGCTTTTGTTTGTATCCTTGGGGTCTCAGCCTGCCTCAGCGTGGTTGATGTGTGTTCTTCAACCTTCTCTCTTGGTGTATCTCTAATCCACCAGGTTACTTGCTAAATTTATGTCCTTTAACTCTCCTTGTGGATGGGAGCCTCTGTGGAAAGCTGGCTTCAGTCAGCCATCTTGTCTCCACCCCCGCTTTTGTCAATTTTAAAAGTAAGAGCTTGAATAATGTTATGGCATGGATTAGTTATGGTCAAGTACTTGCTAGTTAGAATTATAAGACATATAAAAAACCACCCATGACTAGAATTGTTAAAACTTGAGTATTATTCTTATGGTTAATAACAAACTTACTTCCTTTTTTTTTTTTTTTTAAAGACAGAGTCTCACTTTGTTGCCCTTGGTAGAGTACTGTGGCATCGTAGCTCACAGCAACCTCCAGGTCTTGGGCTTAGACGATTCTCTTGCCTCAGCCTGTGGAATAGCTGGGACTATAGGTGCCCGCCACAACACCTGGCTATTTTTTTGTTGCAGTTTGGCAGGGTCTGGGTTTGAACCTGTCACCCTAGGTATATGGGGCCAGCACCCTACTCAGCGCCACAGGCGCGACCCAATTACAAAGTTACTTTTAATTCCAAATTATATTTACTTTAGGCATGAATTTAATTTCTCAATTTTAAAATGACTGAGGAAATGCCAAATTAAATGAGTCTACTTTATAATGAAGTGTTTATTAAATTTTTCATTTTTCCTAGGTTTATAATCGTGTCTTTTTAGAAAAATCATTTAATCAGGTGGTGCCTGTGGCTCAAAGGAGTAGGGTACCGACCCCATAGAGGTGGTGGGTTCAAATCCCTCCCCATCCAGAAACTATAAAAAAATTAAAAAAAAAGGAAAATTACTTAATAACTCTGTTCAGCTTCTCCATTTTTATTTAATTAAAAAAAATATTTGTTTATTCATATATATGTAATGATTGTATATATTTACAGAGTACATATGATGTTTTGATACATGTGTACAGTTTTTAATGACCTAATCAGGCTATTTGGGATATCTAACATCTCAAACATTTGTAATTTCTAGTGTTGGGAGCATTTCAAATCTTCTTTTCTAGTTATTTTGATATATCCCATAAATTATTGTTAACTAGAGTCATCCTACTGTGCTTTTGAACACTGGAACTTACCTTCTATCTCACTGTGTGTTTGCACTCACTAACAAGCCTCTCTTCACTCCCCTACCACATGCACACACATTTTCCTAGCCTCTGGTAACTATTTTTCCACTCTCTCCCTTCATGAAATCCAGTTTTTAACCTCTCACCTATGAATGGAAGCATACAATATTTGTTTTTCTGGGCCTGGCTTATTTCATTTATTGTAATGACCTCCAGTTCCATCCATGTTCCTGCAAATGACAGCATTTCCTTCTTTTTAGGGCTGAATAATAGTATATAAATATGCCATATTTAAAAAACTCATTTACCCATTAATGGACACTCAGGCTGAGTCCAAATCTTGGTTATTGTGAATAGTGCTGGAATAAACATGGGGGTTTAGGTGTCCCTTTGATGCATTGATTTCCTTCCCTTTGGATAAATACGCAGTAGTAGGGTTACTAGGCTATATAAAAGTTCTATTTTTAATATTTTGAGAAAACATCATACTATTTTACAGACTGACTGTACTAATTACATTCCCACCAATAGTGTTCCCCTTTCTCTGCATCCTCACCAGCATGGTTTTTTAAAATATATTTTTGATAATAACCATTTCAACTGAGGTGAGACACTGTCTTATTGAGGTTTTGATTTGCATTTGCCAGATGATCAGTGATGTTGAGCCATTTTTCTATACACCTGTTGGTCATTTCTGTGTCGTATTTTCAGTTTTGTCTATTCAAATGGATTGTCCTATGTATTTATTTATTTATTTTTTCAGGGGTGTGTGTTTGTTCTTTTGCTGTTGAGTTCCTTGGGCATTTTGGATATTAGTCCTTTGTCAGATGAATAGTTGGCAAATATTTTCTCCCATTCTTCCAGTTGTTTTATTTTGTCAATTTGATTCATTGCTGTGTAGAAGCTTTTTAGTTTAATATAGTTCCATTCATCTACTTTTATTTTTGTTACCTGTGTTTCTGAGGTAATAGCCCTAAAATCGTGGCCTAGGCTAGACCAGTGTCCTGAATCATTTTCCCTATGTTTTCTTCTAGAAGTTTCATAGCTGGGGATCTTACCTTTATCTTTTTAATCCATTTTGAGTTGATTTTTCTGTATGGTAGGAGATGGGGGCCTGGTTCTTATCTTCTGCACACAGATATTCAGTTTTTCAGCACCATTTATTGAAGGTTTTCCTGTCCCCAATGTATGTTACGGCACTTTTGTAGAAAATCAATTGGCTGTATGTGGACTTGTTTATGGATTCTCCACTCCAAGCTGTTAGTTTATGCATCTGTTTTTATAGTGATACCATGTGAGTTTGGTCACAGTAGCTCTGTGTCAGAATGTATTTTGTATTCGGGTAGTGTGATGGTTCCAACTTTATTCATTTTGCTCAGGATTGCTTGGCTCTTTGGGACCTTTTGTAGTTCCATGTACATTTTAGGATTGTTTTTCTATTTCTGTGAAGAGTGCCTCTGGTATTTCACGGGGAGTGTATTGACTCTGTTGATGGTGTGGGGGAGCATGGTTATTTTAACAGTGTTAATTTTTCCGGTCCATGAGCACAGGACGTCTCCCTTTGTCCTCATTTGTATCTTTCCTCAGTGCTTTTCATTTTCCAGGTAGATGTCTTCTACCTCAGTGGCTAAATTTATTCCTAGGTATTTTAATTTTTTGGTAGCTATTGTAAATGTGATTGCTTTTTTGATTCCTTTTAAACTAGTTTGCTAATGCTGTTTATATATGCTACCAATTTTTGTATGCTGATTTTGTATCCTGACTTTGCTGAACTCATTTATCAGTTCTAACTGATTTTTTTGCTGCCATCTTTAGATAATTTTAAATATTTAAAATCATGTCATCTGCAAAGAGGGTCAGTCTGACTTCTTTTCAAATTTAGATGCCTTTCATTTAATATTTCATTCTCTTGCCTGATTTCTCTGGCTAGAACTTCTAATACTAGGTTGAATAGAAGTGGTGAAAGTGGGCACTCTGTTTTTATTCCAGTTTTTAGAAGAACAGTTTTCAGCTTTTCTTCTTTCAGTGTGATATGAACTGTGGATTTGTCATATATAGCTTTTGTTATGTCGAATTATGTTCCTTTTATGCTTTATTATTTGTTGAGTTTTTATCATGAAGGAATGTTGAATTTTATCAAGTACTTTTTCTGCATCTATTGAGATGGTCATGTGGTTTTTGTCCTTCATTCTGTTGATGGTGTGTATCACATTTATTGATTTGTATGTGTTGAACCACTCTTGCAATGATCAGGGTGTGTTATCATTTTGATGTGTTGTTGAATTTAGGTCATTATTTTGTTGAAGACTTTTGTATCTTCATATGTTCATCAAGGCTATTGGTCTGTAGTTTTCTTTTTTTTTTTTTTTTTTGTCATATCCTTTTCTTGTTTTGGTATCAGGGTCATGCTGGCCTCATTGGATGAATCCAGAGAGATTTCTTCCTCTTATTTTTTTTTTGGAACAGTTTGGGAAGAATTGATTTTAGTTCCTCTTTATAAATTTGGTAGAATTCAGGAATAAGACCATCTGATGCTGGGTTTTTCTTTGTTGGGAGACTTTTGGTTATTGATTCAATCTCATTACTTAGTATTTTTCAGTCTTTTAAAGAAATTATATATTTTTAATTACCATGGGTGTATAATGTTGTCTTTATCTTTATAGGGGGCTTATGATATTTTGATACAGGCATACAATATGAATTAATCAAATCAGGGTAACTGAGCTCTCACCTCAGACATTCATTACTTCTTTGTATTATAAACATTTCAATTCCATTCTTTTATTTTAAAGTCTACCCCAACTTATTATTGATAATAATCACTTTGTTGTGCTATCAAATACATGCATTCTAACTTTATTTTGAACCCATTAGCCATCCTTACTTTACTACTTCCCCTACCCTGCTATCTTTCTTCTCAGCCTGTGGTAACCGTTATTCTACTCTGTCTCCCTGAGATCAATTTTTAAAAAAATATTTAGCTCCCTGTATGAGAACATGCAATATTTGTCTTTCTGTGCTTGATTTATTTCATTTAAAATAATGTTCTTCAGTTCCATCCATGTTATTGCAAATGGTGGGATTTTATTCTTTTTAGGGCTATATATATTATTCCATTGTTACATGTACCACAATTTCTTTATCCACTCGCACACTGATGGGGACTCAGGTTGATTCCAAATCTTTGCTTTTGTGGATAGTGTTGTAATAAACATGGAATGCAGCTATCTTCTGAATATACTGAATTTCCTTCTTTTGGTTGAGTCATATGATAGTTTTTCTTTCACTTGTTTTTAGGAACCTCTGTATTATTCTGTATAGTGGTTGTACTAATTTACATTGCCATCTGGTTCAATCTTGACTGGTTGTATGTGTACAGGCATTTATCCATGTCCTCTACATTTTCCAATTTGTAAGTGGATAGCTATTCATGATAGTCTCAAATAATCTTTTCTATTTGTGTTATATCAGTTGCAACATCTTTTTATTTCTAATTTTATTTATTTGGGGCTTCTCTTTTATTTTCTTGGTTAGTCTAGTTAGAAATTTATCAATTCTTATCTTTTAAAAAAACAACTTTTCATTTCATTGAACCATTGTATTGTTCAGGGGGGAGTTTATGCTTCAATTTTATTAGTTTTGCTCTATTTAGTATATATATATTTACTTTTGGGGGGCTTGTTTTGTGCTTGTTTTCCTAGTTCCTTCACATGCATCATCAGGATGTTTATTTGAATTGTTTCTTTTTTGTTGTAGCCATTTGTTGCCATGAACTATCTCTTAGCACTACTTATGCTATATTCTATAAAGACTTGGTATATTGTGATTGCATTTTCATTTGTTTTGAGACATTTTTTGATGCCCTTATTAATTCTTCATCAACCCAATGGTTATTCAATAGCATGTTGTTTAATTTCCATTTATTTATACAGTTTCCAAAGTTCCTCTTATTATTTTTTAGTTTAATTTTATTCTAGCCTGAAACACAGTTTGATGTTATTTTGGCATTTTACAATGTTCTGAGACCTATTTTATAGCCTTCATGTGGTCTATCCTGGATAATGTTTTATATCCTGATGAAAGAAGGATATGTATTCTGTAGCTGTAGGATGTAATGTTCTCTAAATGTCTGTGAAGTCCAATTTATTTAAAGTGCAGTTTAAATTTAATATTTCTTTATAGATTTTCTGCCTAGATGTTTCTCTCTGAGAGTGGGGTATTAAAATCCCTACTGTTATTTTATTGGAGTTTATTTATCCCTTTAGATATAGCAATTTTTGCTTTATACATCTGCGTACTCTGACATTGGTGCATATATATTTAGAATTATTATATTCTGTTGCTAAATTGATACTTGTATTATTATATATAATGACATAATTTGTCTTTAGTTTACAGTTTTGACTTAAAGTCTGTTTTATCTGATATAAGTATAGCTAGTTCTTTTCCCTTTTGGTTCTGTTTGCATGGGGTATCTTTTTTTTATCACTTTACTTTTAGTCTATATGTGTCTTTATCTTTGAAATGAGTTTCTTGTAGGCAGCATATATTTGGGTCAGTCTCCCCATCATCTATTCACCATTCTCTATATTTTAAGTGGGGAATTTCATCCATTTACATTTAGCGTTATATTATTCATAAGGGAGGAATTATTCCTGTCATTTTGTTTATTGTTTTCTGGTTGTTTTGGGTATGCTTTACTTGTCTCTCTTTCTATTTTATTGTTTTTATTTGAAGTTTGGTGGTTTTCTGTTGTGGTACCATTCAATTCCTTTCTTTTTCTCATTTGTGTGTGTGTGTATATATATATATATATATATTTATCAGGGAATACAGGAATACAGTATGAATTAATCAAATCAGGGTAACTGAACTGTCACCTCAGACATTTATCATTTATTTGTGTTATGAGCATTCCAATTCCATTCTTTTATTTTAAAGTCTACTCAACTTATTATTGATATAATCACTCTGTCGTGCTGTCAAATATGTACACTTTTGTATGTTTTTATGATTGTTGATATCATTCATTTATTTCCTTATGTAGAACTGCCTTAAGCATTTTTTTGTAAGGCTGGCCTAGTGGTGATAAATTTCTTTAGTGTCTGTCTGAGAAGGTGTCTACTTTTAAAATTTTTATTTTTTTAATATAAAGTGAAATTATCTTTGTATCTCTAATTCTCAGCCTCCAAAATCAATAATCCAATTTTACTGTCTTCTATTTATTTATTTTAATGATCATAAAACATCATGCTTAAATATGTTTTATTTACACATAGCTGATACAGGATGCTATTTATGTGTCAGTATACTCTTAAATTTAAAAAGCCTCCAAACTCCAAAAAAATTTATAATTTTGTATGACTTTAATACATTTATATTGTCGCTTTTATTACTAACATGAAAGTTTGACATTATAATATTAATACATTTATTGCAATTTTATTTAGTCTCTTTTTAGCCCTTGTGCTAAAAACTGTTTCTTTTTCATTACTCTATTTACCACTCAAATGCAATTTTACAGTGTTTGATTTAAACTTGAAATGAGAATCTTGAATTGTAATTCACATTTTTCTTTTTTGGGTTCAGTGAAGAAATTCTTTCATTATTAATATGCCACTTAAGCATCATGTTGAAATAGAAACATTTTCATAGAATGTTGATTGTAGTTGTTAAGCTTGATAGTATCTTTAGAAAAAGATGCCTCTGGCCAAATGTTCAGTGTTTGAAATGAGTATTACTGACATAAATTGCACTAAGATTGCCTTCATTAAGAGGCTGAACAAGAGTCTCTTGTACATATACTTGAATTTATGTGAAAATTAACTTAATAGCTAATATACTTCTCTACACCAAGAAATAGACTCACCAGTCTATAATATTCATCTTGGGGGAAATTGATTGAATAGCCCTTTGTTTAGAAAAGTATAAAAAAGAACTTTTATCTCGGATAAAATGGCCTCCTCTCTTTGACAAAAATGAAATGAATATTAATACATTTATTACATTTTTATTTAGTCTCTGTAAGACAAGATAAACCAATCCAATCTTCCATGATTAATAACCTTGCCTAAAGAATGGAAGTAATTCATCCTAGTTGGCTTCCTAGGTTACATTTATTTTTCTCATCAGACTTTAGGTTTGTTTTTAAGGATGGAGAAGTGCTCAGGTATAGTGTAGTTACTAAGCTCAAAGCTCTCTGTATCCTTTATTTTTATTTATTTATTTATTTTTTGCTTCTGTGCTGATATTATAGTGCTTAAAATCTATAAGGATGACTTAAATTTTTAAGTTAAGTGTACATAGACATGGTTAGAGATATAGGCACATATCCATTTAATACATATGAAATAACATTTTCATTGGCATTTTTCTTATTGCATTAACACTTTTGGGTGATTCAGTTCCCTGCGCATTGTCTTAATGATGTATTTGTGAAAAAGCGGGCATTCCTAGATTCTTAACCTTTATAGCACAACTGCTTATAATGGAAAATTAAACAGAAGAAACAGTCCTGTTCTATGTGCTCCAAATATTTTATGCGTTCCAGTAAATATCAGTGATTAACATTTACTATTATAAGTATATATATATATTTATATAGCTGTAGATAGCTATGTCATTTTTGACATAAAACAATGGAAAAAAGTAAACATTGAGGGTGTATTATTTTTCAGATTGATTTAAACTCACAGATATAGCTCTCTTCTCTATATCAGTATTCTACTGAATACAAAAGTGTTCAGTGGGAGTGCACAAGACCAGCATGTCTAACATTTCCTACTTAGTTGAGAAAATCATGATGCAGATAGTCAAACAGACCTTTGCCCCTACTTCATAACCTTTGGCTTTTAACTAATTCGTATTCTTAATAATTTCCAGGGCCTGTGGGATAAAATTACATTTTAATGTTTCTATGTGATGCATATTATACTTGATTCTAGAAAATTTTTGTTTGGATTTAAGAATCTCTATCAAATGGATCCAGTGAGTAACCCAATAAACATTTCAGGAAGTGAGTCTTATTATATTTCAGAATAATTGTGGTTTGAAAAAAATTTATCCATTTTAGCAGATACTCACAATAGCTATTTTTCTCTACTTTTTATTTGGGGAATATTGCTTTATTTATTAATGGAAAATATGATAAAGGAGTGATGAGATTTTAGAAATTATAAGATTATAAATTCTTCAATTTGCTATATTTCTGTTTGCTAGAAATAATTTAAGCTGAATTCTTTATTATTTATTTTATGATAGATTATATTCTGACCTCCCATTCAAAATAGTATTTATTTTTAATTTCTCACAGTGTCTAGCAAAGGGCATTACGCATAGAATAAGTATTATTCTATTTGAAGTGAATTAGTATGAAAATGTCATGTTCATCCAAAACCTTTGTTATATATTTTGGTAAACCATATATTTAGAGGAAAACAATGAACTCAGCTTGGATCATCATTTTTGGCTCTTCCCACAAAATTTCTAAGTCTGTCATTCAGCCTCTTATTTGAAGTGAACAGTTGAAGGTACTTCGTCCTATATTACATATTTGGCTACAATATATGAGATTATCTAGTATAAAGGGAGCAGTGAATATTTTGAACATACCATGTTCTGAACTGCAACAGTGCTTCTGTCATATTAGGATAGGGAAAAGTCTTGTGGGTAGTCTGATAACACATCAAACCACATTTTTTTGTTGTGTTCATTGACTTGGAAGTTGCAGATGAAATAACTCACAGGTAGTTGGATAATAATCCCCTTCCTATCATGTTTACTTGCCTGTGTGTAGCATGAGTGTCATGGATATTATTGCAGTTTTTAATGTGGATTGTGAGAAGACCAAGCAGTACTTCTTTAAACAAAGATAGGACTTAATGTCTTAACATTCACTACACTCATGGTGGCAAATACTAACTTTGCTTTATCCTATCTGATAAGGCTTCCTGAATTTGGAATATCTTCCAGTTCACTGAAGGAAGGGTTTCCATGACACTTTCTGTCTCTCTTTCTCATTTTCCCTCTCCCTATTGTGCTTTTTTCTGTGTGTGTGTGTGTGTGTGTGAGATAAAGTCTCACTCTGTTGTCCTGAGTAGAGTACTGTGGAATTATAGCTCACAGCAACCTCAAGCTCCTGGGCTCAAGCAATCCTTTTGCTTCAACTTCCCAAGTAGCTGAGACAATAGGCATTTGCCACCGTGCCTGGCTAACTTTTTCCATTTCTATAAAGACTGGGTCTCACTCTTGCTCAGGCTGGTCTTGAGGTTCTGAGTTCAGGTAATCCACCTGCCTCAGCCTCCTAGAGTGCTAGGATTACAGGTGTGAGCCACCATGCCCAGCCTCCCTGTTTTGTTCTTAGTGGTTTTGGAATCTTGGCTTACAAAATAAAAAACAGACAAGTCATTTAGCTAATTAAAACATGGAGAAAGGAAACTTTTCTTCATGAATATGATGAGCCCTGTAAACATAGTAAGTGGTGGTATAAGGCTTTTTTCCTTTAGCTTTGAAATATAACTCTTAAGTATACTTTTTGATCCATTGTGTCCATACAATAGTTTTGCTGCAGAGACTGAAAACTGTCATGAACCCAAAAGTAAATTTGTAAAAAAAAATTTGTCTGAGATAATTATCAGTTTAATTCTGTCCTTTAAGTACAGTGGGAAAGATAGGGTTATAGGTATTTATGTGATTTTCCACATAAAACACTTCTTTTTTTCAAGCATCGTACAGCCAGTGGAGTTCACCTTTTGTGCATAGGTGGGTTGAGCACAGTGCCTGATGGACATAGGTTGCTTAGGCTGCTGTCAAACCTTGCAGCCAGAAATAAATGCCTTGAAGCAAGATATAAATGGAGTCCATGCATTAAAAAAGTATTCAACCACTTAATGGCACCAGCTTATAGATGGTGTTCAACTTTCATTTAGGCTCTGGTATCTGAAAGCCTATTATGACTTTCCTATTTCCTTTTGCTTCAGGACATTGAAATGAGTCTGACTCAGAGATAAGATATGTATATTTATATATGTTTTAAAAGAGCAACTAACCTTGAAAAAAAAAAACAGAATAACTTGCAGAGGGCTGAATTATGCTTACTTTTCAAATTCCCAGTAGTCCTTTAATTTCTGAGCAGTGATTTAGAGCCCTTGTGAGTGAAATGCTTTCAAAAGAGGCATTTATTAATGTGCTCAATATATTTATTTATGACCAAATATATTTTTAAAACAGTGTGTGTCTAGATTTGGAAAATGTTGTTGGGGTTTTTTAGTGTAATTTTACTTGCTTGAGAAGACTTATATTCTAGAAAGTATTTAAATTTTGACTGGAGAAGAAGAAAAGACAAAAGAAAAAAGCAATCCACTGAAGTATTTTTAGTAGATGTTGTTTATTCAGAGTTCTTTTTGCTAGAATTCTCAAATAGCATTTCTGTAAATCACACACGCAGTGGTAATTGATTTCTATAATGAAGAGTTTTATTTATTGGTACATATTGAAGAATCTCTGAATCATTAAAGAAACATTATGATTAGATGAGTTTTAGTGTTAAGTGTTTAACATTATATCTCCTTTCAGGGTAAAATGCTTCTTTCATAGAGAAGCCTTTCAAATTTGCTTGTGCCTAAGAAAGCTTGGCAGGACTGTTTAAACATTTGTTATGTTAGCACATGTTAGATTGAAATGACCACTGTCCTCTTTTTCTAGTGGCTTCCTCTGTCAGTATATTTTTGAGATAGGGTCTGGATAGTGTCTGAGTCCACTCTGATCATGTCTTCTTTTAAGAGTCTTGGTCCTTGACCCAGCATTGGTTGTCATATTTCATTTTGTGTTGTGATAAAAAAAATAGATGAGGGTTAGTAATTTACAAAAAAAGAAAGGTTTATTTAGTTGATGATGCTACCTGCTGGAAGGCTAGGATTAGACATCTGGTGAGATCCTCAGGTTGCTTCCACTCATGGTGGAGGGTGAAGAGGAGCTGTGTGTGCAGAGATCACATGGTAAGAGTGGAAGCAGGAGGGAGAGGAAGCAGGTGCCAGGCTTTTTGTTACTATCAGTTCTTGCAGGATTTAACAGGGAGAACGCACTCACTCCACCCCACAGGGAAGACATTGATCTATTCAGGAGGGGATCTACCACCATGATGCAAATGTCTCCCATTAGGCCCCGCCTCCAACACTGGGGATTAAATTTCAGCATGTGCCTGTAGTCCCAGCTACTCAGGAGGCTGACATGGAAGGATTGCTTGAGTCTAGGAAAGACCAGCCCAGGCAACGTAGTGAAACCCCTGGCTGAAAAATAAAAAAAAGAAAGAAAGAAAGAAAGATAGAAAGAAAGAAAAAAAGAAAGAAGCTAAACGAAGTTAAGCTTCATTGAATCCTAATATATGTTGATTGTTTACATTTTAAAGCATGTTTGTTGCAAAATAAAACACAGATACAAAGGGGAAAGAGGAGGGGAAGGGGGGAGGATGGGTGGAGGGAGGGTGATTGGTGGGACCACATCTATGGTGCATTTTACAAGGGTACATGTTAAATGTACTGAGGGTAGAGTATAAATATCTTAAAAAATTTTTTTTATTATATAAATATCTTAACACAATAACTAAGAAAATGTGGTGAAGGCTATGTTAATCAGTTTGATGAAAGTATTTCAAATTGTATATAAACCAGCACATTGTACCCCATAATTGCATTAATGTACACAGTTATGATTTAATAAAAACAAAAAAATATAAAAAAATACAGAAAATCATCCAAATCAAATGTCTACTTTGATGAATTGTCTTGAGGTAAACACCCTGATCAAGAAATAGAACATTTCCAGCCACCCGAGCAGCCTCTTCCATTTGCCCAATCCCAACTATAACTCCCTCTCTCTGACCACTATCCTGTCTTTTAGAGTAATAACTTCCTTGAGTTTTTCTTTTTATAGTTTTATAATTCAACTATTCATACCTAGACACTCTAGTATACAAAAACTTGACCTGTCTTCTAAGTCTTTTTTTAGTCTTTATCTTACCCTTTCCATCCTTTTCATTTCCATACAATGTACTAGTTGAACAACCTGAGAAATTTGATATTTAGAATTTCCTGCAGTCTGGATTTTGATAATACTATTCCTTATTCAGTTCAACTGGTTTCTTTGTCTTAGGTATTTCTTGCCATTGGTTGCTAAATCCAGAGGGTGGATATAACTCAGGCTTGATCCCTTTGACAAGACTATACATAATATTTGGGATCATTACAGGAGATACATGATGTCTAATTTTCTCTCTTCTTCTGATTTTAGCAACAGTTGACTTTTAATGTGTTTGTCAGTCATTAATTTGCAGTTGTGAAATGGTTTTTTCTATCACTTCTTTCTTGTTTATTAGTTAGAATACCTTCATAAAAGATACTTCCCCTCATCTCCTATTTGATTAATTTCATATAGGACAAATTGGATAAATGTTTTTTCTATTCCTTTATTCACTAGTTTTTAAGATGTTGTATTAACTCCCTACCATCTGAAGATGATCAATTTTTAAAATATTATTATGAACTTATAAATTTAAACACAGTGGTAGATTTCAGGACATGCAATTTATATCATTGTCAAAGCTCACCTACTATATGCTAACTTCTATTAATCCCTTTGTGATTACATGGTCCTTATTTTCTAGCTAGGAATGGCTTCTTCAGTAACTGAGTCTTCCTTTCAGTAGATATGCATCTTTTCTCTTAAATTTCATTTTATAGACCATAAGTGGCTTTATTCTGTTGTTTTAATAAAAGTAAAACATGTTCAATGTTAAAAATTAGAAAATGCAAAAGAGCATTAAAAGAGAAAATACAAGTAACACAATCCTACCACCCCAAACTAACCAGTATAATGTTTTGGTAAATACCCTTCCAGGATTTTGTATGTATAACATATAGAAATGAAATTTTACTCTTTGTGCTATTTTACTTTCTTTTACAATATGAAAATATATGATAAATATATTTCTGTAATAAATAAAGAGAGCTATATTGTCACTTTTACTATGAAGATGTAAATGAGAAGATATTTAGATATTTCTTTTTTTTTTTATTATAGATAAAAATATGCACCATAGATGTGGCCCAACCCATTACCCTCCCTCTATCCAAACCTCCCCCCTCCCTTCCCCTTCCTTGGTCCTTTCCTCATAGTCTTGTGGTGAAACTACAGCTTCATGTGAAAGCTATAGTTTAGCTTCATAGTAGGGCTGAATACATTGGATACTTTTTCTTCCATTCCTGGGATACTTTGCTAAGGAGAATATGTTCCAGCTCCATCCATGTAAACATGAAAGAGGTAAAGTCTCCATCTTTATTTAAGGCTGCATAGTATTCCATGGTATACATGTACCACAGTTTGCTAGTCCATT